>QZLH01000170.1:136572-168275 GCA_003833135.1 Oehlia diaphana | reverse complement strand
CTTCATCCCCATTTTCTGCTGCTTTTTGATACAAATGAAAGGCTTTTTCTAAATTCTTTTCTGTTCCTTCTCCATTTTCATAACATATGGCTAAATTAAACATTGCTTTTACATAACCATTTTCTGCTGTTTTTTGATACCAATAAAAGGCTTTTTCTAAATTCTTTTCTGTCCCTTCTCCATTTTCATAACACCTAGCTACATTAAGCATTGCTTCTTCTTCACCATTTTCTGCTAATTTTTCTAAACAATTAATGCATCTTTTACACCATAATTCCTTAGTAAAAGGTTTATTGCAATATAAACAATTTTTGCTGCTTACTGTATCTGTTGTATTAGTAGTTTCCATTTGGTTATTTTAAAAATTATATAACTGGAAAAAAAAATTTTCTTTTAAATTTTTTTTTGTACTATGCATGTCATGAATAAGGAATATTTTAACCAAAAGTAGAAGTTTCAATAAAAAAAAAAATTTTCGGTTATATTTTTTTCCGATGCACTGATCTGCATTAAACATGTTAATAATTAAGTAGTCAATTTTTGCTATACTAATTTTCTCCTCAGGTTCCCATTGGATCCGATGTGGAATTAGCTCGGATTCCATGTAATGAGGCGGAAGACATGGATCCAGATGATTACAAGTGATTACAAATCAAAAAATTCCAGATGTTGATCAACCGGACCCGATTCACCAGCCAGAATCAATGGAAACTAGGGGTGAAAATTAGTATGATTTTTCCATAATAAAATGTTAAAAAAAAAAGTTTAATTTTTAAAAAATTTTAAAAAGCATCTTTATCAGAACTATCTCCAATAAAATTGAATATTTTCGCAAATAAAACTTAATGTGTAAATGTACAAAATCATTATACAAATATAATTGAATTATTTCGCTTCAGATTTTCAAAAAATGTGATAGCTGCATTAGTGTTACATTCAAAAGTAATTTTCTCTGTTCTCAGAAATTTGATGATAAAAAATTATTATCGTTATAAATTAAAAATCCTGTTATACCCACAAATTCACATAATATTAAAAAATTTTATAGAGCATTACTTAAAAGCCATTATCTCTATATGTAAGGAATATTAGAAAGTAAAAAAAGGATATCATAGGCTTAAAAAAATTAATAAGGGTTAAATATATAATACTATTCCTTGAAAATAAATGTTATTTCTTACAAATTGATATGTAAATATATAATTTAAAGTAAACAAATTATTGTATTTGTTGTAAAAAAGGAATAGTGTCGTTTTAAAAAAAGCATATTTCATTTGAGACCACGCACAAAAAAAAAAAAAAAAAATACGTAAATTTGATTTTGAAAAATTTTTTATGTCGAAAGTTGATCATTACTCAATCAACTTTTCATAAAAAAAATTTTTTTTTTTTTTTTTTTTGTAAAGGCGAAATATTACGTACAGCCATGCATGTTTACACATGTGTTTCAAAATAAAATAAAAGAGTATATTATCGCAAATGGACGATATAAAAATAATAATTTCTTTAGTAATAAATTTACTATATACTACAGTATTTATAAGCGATTACCAAATGAGTGACGTTTCAATAATCGAAATTAACGATGATTCTGATAAAATTGATATTAATAATATCGATGTTAATAAAATGATGTTGATAAAATATTTACCTTCGATGATAAATATTTATATAACAAATTTATATTGGATATATATAGGTTTATAGATTTATAGAAATTGCATAAATTTTATAAAAAATACAACTCCGATGATTATAATATATTATACTCAAATTTATGTACGATACAAATATGCAATAAAATGCAAGCGATATAAATAGTCCAAACACTAAAATAAATTCGGTAAATTATAAGAAGTTTGTCAAATCAGTCATTGGTGTAAACGAATAATAAATCTTTAAGCAATTGAGTGTAACTTTTGTTTCTATTATGAAACATTACTCGTCAGTATCATTTGATCAAGCGGAGTTGTCCTATTTCGTATATAAGTTTTTCCTTTGTTTTTGTTTTAATACTTTGAAAAAAAAAATTATTTTTTTAGGAGTTGTAAATCGTTTTAAGTCATTTTTATTTTATTTATCCATTAGGAGTAACCCGTCGCGTTGCGCCAGGGATAATACTTGCCCATCAAGTCAAGAAAAGTAATTTATATAATTTACGTATTTAACTCTATTTCATCCTTTTAGTTCTACCAGTAAGGTTCAGTTGTTTTTCACTTTACATTTCGTTTTTTACTGATTTTTTATTTTTTTATTTTGTTTCTGTTTCATATTTCGTTTTTCACTAATTTAATTCATTTTTTTTTTAGATATTTTAGTTCTTTCGGTTCCACAATCAACGTTAATAGGGGTATTTTTTTTTTATTTTATGGTTCATTTTTTACTTGGTTTCCTCATGATCATTTTTTTTTATTTTTTTGTCTCTCATCATTTTTCACCTCATATTACTTCTCATTATTCGTCTCCCATTATTTTCTATTACATCTTTTCATTTTCATTATTTCATTTTCTCTCCTATTTACTTCCCATCATTTCTTTTCGTTTCCAATCACTTCTCTTCGTCTCTCATCACTCCTTTATATCTTCCATCATTCCTCTTCGTCTTCCATCACTTCTTTTCGTTCCTCATCACTCCTTTTCATCTACCATCACACCTCTTCTTCTCCCATCACTCTTTTTATCTCCAATCATTTCCAATTTCTCCTTTTTGTTTCTTATCACTTCCCATTACTCTTTTATTCTCTTTCTTCTTCTATTATTTTCCATTAATACATTGTTATTTCATTTTTTATTAGCATCTTTCTCCTTGATCATTGTGATTTATTTATCTTTTTTTATTTATTGTTATTGTATTTTTTTTATTTGTATCAACTTCATTAAAAATAAATACACCGATTTTTTTCTTTGAAATCGAAAATGTGTGACTTAAATTTTAATATTTGCAAATAAAATTTCATTAAATAAGATTATTTTGAATAAATATGTTTGCAAAAAAATTTCTTAAAAATATTTTTGCAATAAAATTTTAAGCTTAGCCAATTTTAAATTAATCTTACATTCTGTACCTTATATAAGAGGAGTAATGTAAAGTAAATATAATCACTTACTACCTGCCGGCAAAGGTGGTAACCTAACTTTACCAACAGCACAACATACAGAAAAGGATGGAGTTGTCTGACTGCTACGCTGATCTTTTTCTTCCCATCCAAACTTGACATGACAACGAACACAGATCTGGTCCATTCTACCAAATTCATAACGTATACTATCTTGCCTGCATATAGGAATTATATCTGCTGCATGTCTGGTCTTTTGTTTTTTCCTATAATGAGTTTGTCTTTTATTATGTAATCTTTTTTTTTTTGATCATGTTTTTCACTTTCAAATGTTCTCTGTAAAGAAATCATATTTGAATTTTAGTATTACAAACAATGTTACATGTTATATCAGTAAGAAATCAATGTAAATTTTATTTATCACACAAAAATGAATGTTGCAATACTGTCAAATTTATTATTTATTTATAAAGATATACAAATTCACTATGAAAACAATTCAAAAAGATTGTATTGCAGTGCTAAAAAAATTATGAAAAAAAAAACCTTGAGGAAATTCATTATATTGATCTATCATTACAAAAAAAAAAAAATTCTCGAAAAAATTTTAATTAGCAGTCTATTATGAAAAAAAAAAAAAATTATTTTATAGGATGTACTGTACAACGCCAATTACCGGGGAAGAAAAAAATTAAAAAAAAAACATATATATCAAAAAAAAATTTGACTATTGTTACGAGAAAAAGAGATCAACTATTACTTTATAAGATTATTATAATGCCAGTTTAATACCAGAAACAAATTTTAGTAATCAAATCAAAATATCAAAATGGAATCTGCCGAAATGCTGACCAAAATATCTAATTTGAAATAGTTCAGGCGCAGTTCCGCTGACAGGTCACACAGAAACTTCAAAAGATGAAAAGGATGAAAACATGATTTTATAGTCAGACTAATAAAATGGCCTTAACTATTAAGTTTAAATCAGGCACTGATCACTGTTAAAATCAGGTACACGATTGAAAGATTATTTATACAGGCTAATCTAAACGTTAGAAGATCGACATGTATTATATAGACTAGTATAGTAAAAGTCTAACTTTAAAAAAAACACAATTAGCCCAATTACGCTTACGGACCGTTTCCCGACAGGACATTTTCCCGATTGCCTCTGGCCGTTTGATCACGTGTTTATGCATAACTCTGCATATCTCTGACCAAACCTATCTGCCAAATTCCCTGTCGCCGTTGGGTAATAATAACATTTGATTTCATATATCGTTTTCTTTACTTATGTTCAATTCTAATAATTTAAATAATTCAAATTTCGAAATCGTTATTCTAATTTTGTGAATCCGTAAAATACACAAAATCTGATTGACAAATATTTCAAATATCGTTGAAAATCTCACTTTCTACCTTTCGTATTTAAAAACCATTCTTACATTCGGATTAGTAAGATTAAATTTGATTTTAATAAATTAAATAAAATTATTTTTCTTTCTTTTAAAATTTTAAGTACTGAAATAACTTATTATAATTTAAAATTCTTAATAAACTTATTTTTAATAAAGTTAGAATTATGAAACACTATACTAAATAGTATGCTTACAGTATATATAACATGTCATTTAAAAATAGTTAAATTCGCATTTATTGCATTTATTTATTTACTTATTTATTTGTTTAGAATACATATCTTTAGCACAAGTTTTCAGCAATATAAAATAATTGTACATTTTGTTTCATTTTTAAAATTAAAAGATATTGCATGATTTGATCTAACTAAAATATTTCATTATACTATTTTTAAAGTTTCAGCAATTGAATTTATTTTCGGAAGAATTTTTTCTGTCAAACGCAATGCTTCTTTTCTCCATTCAGGTTTATCATCCTCAAGTTTACCCATTATAGGTTCTACAACCATTTTCAATATAATGTCAACCCATTTCTTAGCTTCTTCAAACAACTTGAGTTTTGAATTGATCATTATAATATCAAAGATTATTATTTGAATTTCATCCACAAGAACTGTTTTATATAAATAATATGCCTCTTTCAAAATAGATAGAGCCTTTTTACTATTTCCAATTTTAAGGTAAGCAAATGCAAGGGTTATGCTAAGTTTTATTGTATTGAATCCTAGATCTGGATGTTCATTTCGAAGATTACGTAATTCAGCAATTATATATTCTAATTCTTTAATATGAGAAAGTTCAACACTATGTGATTTTGATACTTTAGGTTTGATTGATTCATGATAAGCTTTCCAGAGTTGTGCCATTCTAAGTTTAATTTCTTGTGATTCAGATCTCTTCAACCTGCACATTCTACATTGGCAATCTACGTTAATAGATTTAAGATAACTTAATCGTTCCTCATAGCTAAAGTTAGCATCTTTGTAATTAATAATTAGCTCTTCACCTTTTGAAATAGGCCGATTAGTTCAAAGGAATAACAAATCACCAAGAAGAAAACCGTATACATTTTCATCAATACATGCATGATTAAAAAAAGATGGCATGATCCACAGCCCTAAACCGGTTATTTCAGTTTTAAGATTAATTTTATCATAATTTAAACCAATAATATTGTGTATGAGAGTACTTATAATTATTTCAATATGTATTGAATGTTTACTGATTGTTTCAATTTTTTCATTACTGTTAAGATTTAAACCATCATAAAGTTGATAAAATTCCGGACAATAATAAGGTTCTTCAAAAAGTTTCTGAGTAATACATGTAGTTAATTCTTCAGCACACGAACATGCACCTTTATCTTTTGATATCATAGTTCCAAAAACTTCATTACTAAAAACTACTTTAAATGCTTTAGAGACCATCAGCAAAGTATATTCAGGAATGTCACATTTAGCGATCCAACCTCTTCCTTTTCCTTCTACAAGGTCAATTTTAATATTGTCATTTAAAAATTCAGCATGATCCAATCTTGGACCTGTTTCATAAATCCAAACATCATTACCCTTACTATCCTTTTTAATTTTAGACCTCTCATGGAATTCATCAATGATACGTACATAATCATACTTCCCATTTTCATTTTCATAAGACAACATTTCTGTATGTTCCATAATTTGTTTAATTGAAGTATTACCTTTCATTCTTTGATATAAATTTTGAAGTGTATTAGTGGCATCCTTATAATTTTTGAGACCACAAAGAGCTTTACCCTTGCGATAAGTTGCTTTTAAATTATTTGTATCATTCATAAGAGCAATTTCTGTATCCTTAAAAGCATTATGAAATTGATACAATCGAAGGTAAGCTTCTGCTCGGTTATTAAGTAACGTGACATTTTGTGGCTTCAATTTGATGCCATTTGAATATTTATCAATAGCTGCAATATAATTACTTGAAGCAAAATAATCATTCCCACAACGACGGAAATCATCGGCATTCTTTAACTCGACTTTCTTTTCATTCATGGACCATTTCACGTCATCAAACAACTTGTTATTATGATCGACGACGATGACATCATCAGGGTTATTAGAACGAATTATAGTTATATTACTAGTGGCAACTTCATAAGATATATTCTTGATGACAAGTAGAGTTCCAATTGGTAAAAATAGTTGATCGATAGATTTATTATTTGGATGACCTTCTTCAGGATAATTTGTCCAATTATACAAAGCAAGTCTTTCAACATTACCCTCTGGATCTTCCACAAGAGCAAAAAGGGCAAATAATTTCACGAATTTAGAAATCACTCGACATAATAAGAATCTCCCAGTGGGTACATTATTAACTTTTAAATTTGATACTGATATCCGAAGTTGAATATTTAGAGTTAAATTCTCTTGTTTATTGATATTATGAACAACATATTTTTTCTTATCACATAAATTATCTAGCCTTTTATGTTCATCAATTAATTGTTCTCTGCTTTTTCTTTGAGAAAAATTATCCACAGTCAAACGTAAAATAGCATTTTGCACAACTTCAAATGCATCTATTGTTCTGGTTACAGTTTGATATTTCATGTTTGTCGTGTTTAATATAATATGTATGTATTTTTTTTTTTTTTTATGGCTGAAAATAACAAATGAAGAAGTGTAAAAAATTTCTTCTTTTTTTTTTCTTATCAAATCAATGATCAATATTTAAGTTAACCCCTTATAATGAACGAGTTATTATGTCATTATTAGCTAATCATATTATTATTTAAGGAGATAGAAGCTGATCATATCATGCATGATGCCATTGATGCCTGTAATACTTTTTTTTTTACTCATGAATTCATCGAACCAATCATTTAAAATATTTAAAATCATTTAAAAATTTTTTAAAATAATCACTAACTAGCTATTTCGTTATTTTTATAGATACCGATTAAAACATGTTCAATTTTCTTCTCTCTCATTAATAATAACGTAACTTTTCTTCAATAATTTTCTTCAGTCTTCTACTTCCTAAATAATGAAAAATAACAATGTAATCAAAAACTTTTTATTACATTATACATTATATTATGCATTGACATTATTAATGATTATAATGATTATTATATTTATTGTAACATTGGTATCAAATTTTTTTTTAACTTAAAATTTAAATCATCCTGAAACTTGATGAATAAACATTTAACATTATTGATTAATGAACAAAGAAAATTTAACTTTTAAAAATATATTTTTGTTTACTGTATACTTGTGTAAAAATTAATTCAAAAATAAGTAGTTTGTGCAGATTATTTACGTATTTATAAAGACAATTTTTTATTAAAAAAGATTAATAAAATTATCTTTTTCATCAATTAAAAATTACAGAATTGTCTTGTAAAAAATATCAAATTAAAAGATCGAAATATTAATTAATTATTATTAGACGACATAAAGTTATAAAATCTGTTCTCGTACGGTAATTTTTTTACGTTCAACCAATAAAATTTCTTTAAACACGCGACAAACTTAAGTTTGTTAGGAATTTATTATTAAAATTATTAATGGGAATTTATTGGTTTTAAGTATATATTTATTATAATACTAGCTGCAACCTATTAGTTTTGAATCTCTATTTTTTACCTTTACCTCTGTTTAAATTGAAGAAGCATAACGTGTAGGGTTTGATTTTCTTAGAACTGGGAGGAGAGTATAGCGCTGTTCATTTCTGGTCGTTTGCATTTTTCGGTTTTTTCGGTTGGTCTGTATTGAACCAATGGGATTGTTTATTTGTGGTCGGCCTCAAAAACCTAGAAAAATATTGGTCTAAAAGGTCGGTCGCGTAATCAAATTCAAACAGATCTAGCCAATCAAATTAAACCTCAACCAACCGATAAATGCAACTGACTGAAAATGAACAGGCCTTATGTTTTGCAATGACGTCATGTAAAAAACTAGGGGCGAGAAAGTGACAGATCAAGTAGCAAAAATATTTATAAAATTTATACCCATGGCCATTTTATTTTTATGCTACTGGCTTAAATATTTTCAGAGAGTAAGCCATTTGGATTACAGCATTGACAACACTTCATATTATATTTATAGAAAAATGATGCGAAGTATGGCAGCCGCATTATTTTCATAAAAATACATTTAATTTATGATTTATAATCAATATAATAAAATATTTTATTTATATTAAGTAAAGAATGAAGAATAAAAAAAAAATAACAGCAATCTCTTTTTTATTGGCGTTAATCATTATTGATAATTAATAAACAAAAATTCAACAAAATGTTAAGTAATAATAAAAAAAACCTATTTAATAATAATAATAAATAAATGATAATAAACGACCTGAGAATAAAAAAAAAACCATTATAAATTAGAAATTTTTTTATCAAAATAAAAAAAGTTTACTTTCAGTAACTGGAAATAAAAACTAAATTAAAAAATTCATTTTTTTGGTTTGAACAAAAAAAAAAAAATAAAAATAAAAATAAAATGATTAAAATAAAATAAAATAAAACTAAAATAAGAGTTTTATTTATTGTTCAGTTGATTAGGAATATGGATTTTAATGACCGATTCATCCAATATTTGGAAATCGTTATTAGTAGTATTAATTCCTATTGGTCGCCGCAGTATAGCTAATAACTTAAAAAAAAAAAAAAATAATTAATTTATTTATATTAGAGTTGAAAAAAGAACTGAAAGAATAAAAAAATATTATAAAATTCTCCAGTCTATAGAACCGGCAAAAAAGGTATTTAAAAAAAAAATAATAAATACAAATAAAATAAGATATGCGATCTGCTGCGGCTATTAAAAGGATAGGAATGGCCAAAAATGAAATATGCAAAAAAAGATTTTTAATTCTTTTTCGTCATCATAATTTGTCGAATTTCATATTACTGCTGGAAAACCATAACTCATTTGTAATATCTTAGACAATTCAAATTATTTATACGGGAGAATATAGTTGCGAAACATGAAACGCGTGACAAAAAAATTAAGTATAAATCTAAATGAGTACAAGTTATTTCTTACTGTACATTGCTTCTTATAGTAGGTTCAGCTACTTGTATTTGTTAAATAATATCTCTTTTAGTAAGCTATAATTAAACTTAAATATAAAATTGAACTACAAATATGCTTAATAATATTTCGAATTGGTCAATATTTGTACAAAAGTATA
This sequence comes from Oehlia diaphana, assembly GCA_003833135.1. Taxonomy (NCBI): domain Eukaryota; kingdom Fungi; phylum Glomeromycota; class Glomeromycetes; order Glomerales; family Glomeraceae; genus Oehlia; species Oehlia diaphana. The sequence continues at coordinate 158,614 of QZLH01000170.1, read as the reverse complement.
GTAACTACATAAAAAAAATAAATAAAACTTCGAAAATTATCTGCCTACTAGTAGTTAATACTTTCTTCTATAAATCATCAATTGCACAATCTAAACATTCTGAAGGAAGATCTTTTATAAAAGAATTAAGTAATCGAGATGTATAAATAGCTTGTGGGTGAGTAGTTGACTGGATATCTTTAATAGATATGGGGTTTTCTTTTCTGTATTCTTCTGCTTCTTTAAATTGCTTTTCAATTTCATAATGTTGTTGTTCCTTATCAATTTTCATAACATATTTAAATTTTGATGCATTTGACATATATGAATTATAAAATAACCAAATAATTTTTTCAATTTTAAAAGCATTTTGCCTATTATTTGGATTTGAATTCCAACACTTTTTCATTAAATCAATATAACATTTTGGTGCTTTCGGCTCATTTATTTCAGGTCTAATTTCATTACATATATCTAATGCTAAAAGTTTATCATGGGCGCGATCAGAAAAAGGTTGTTTTCCAGTTACTACAAAATACATAATCATCCCAAAGCTATATATATCTGCTGTTTGAGTATAATGTCCACCTCTTAACACTTCAGGAGCCACATAAGGCATAACTCCATAGATTTTTGTTTCATCACTATTACCGACTTTACATAATCCCATATCAGATATACATGTATTGTTATATTTGATATATTTAAATAATATATTTCCTATATGAAAATCACGATGAACCATATGGTTTTGATGAATTTCTCCAAGACCTCTAATAATATCAATTAATATTTGTAATTTATTTAACCAATCAAAAACTTCATGATTTTTATATAAATAACCATTAAAATTTCCTCCTTCTGCACATTCAAGAATGATGATAAAATCTCCTGTATCCGGGTTCTGAGAGTGTCTTGTTAAAATTGATCAAATTAAACCTTTAAAATGAACCAGTTCAGTTCAGTTCACTGAACTGAACTTTTGAACTGAACCATGGCTCAGTCACTCAAGATGCAACAAGCCGAACAAGCTGAACGGTGCCTTCTTAATTTTCAGGTAAACGTACTGAGATAATTATCATATTGAGTTGCAGCAGAGACAATGATAAACGAGATAAGAATTAATGAAATTATTCTTTATCATGGAAGAATGCGGGTTAATATGGCAATTTATTTGTTTGAAGATAAGGAAGTAGAAGAACGAATGGCATCCTTATCCCTTGATAAGACAAAAAAGACTCCAGGTATTTTTTTATTTTAAGCCCTCATTCGGGAGCAAACCAGTAACAGTTTTGTTTTTGAAAAATAGAAATTGATGCATCTCGAGTCATTAATGCCTCCGCAAATGTAACTCTATATCAGTTATTCAAGGAAGGGTATATCAGACAAGGAGACATATTGCTTTATTGTAGAAATACGAATACTCATGGCACCGTTAGTCCCGTACGCAAAATTGTGAATGTCGATGGAGACAGTCAAATTCCTAGTTCACTTCCAGATAATTCTCAATCGTTATTATCTAAACATTTAACTGATCTTGAAAAGAAAGTTGTCGAAGACATTAATAATGATCGTAAGTTAGATGGTGATAATAAGGTAACTCCTAACAATAACCCTTTTCCATATTTTTATATTGGGACTTCACTTTTTGAGCTGAGAAAGAAGTATGAAGAAAGAAATATGAAGAATAAATAGTGTTACAGATTTTGTTATGCAAAACTGTATAGTAGTTGTTGGAAACCTTATAAATAATAAATTTTCGATTAATTATTTCCTGATTTAAACACGGAATCACGCTGTGATCACCGTAGGTCGGGGTAGTTCAGATGAATCTAGCTCACTACATTGTGTTACTGTAGTCCGGAGCAACGATTTTTTGCTGAGCCACCTCTTCGAGGCTTCGCACCACATACATGTACTCCTGTGTGACAAAATAAATGAGTCATACGACAGAGCTTGTGCAACGGCTGAATTTCTCACATATAGTACCACTTGTCCTCAAATAATTTTCTTTTACTCTTGTCATCACATACGTCAATTTCCACCAATAAAATTTTACGAAAGTTACTATAAAAGTCGTTATGTCTAACACGTTATTTTGTCTTGTAAAAGGAAATACCACCGCAAATGCTTTTGCAGTTGATATTGATAGTGGAAAGGCTGTCAGCCACCTCAAGGAGGCTATAAAAGCGAAAAAACAGAATGACTTTGCTGGTGTGGACGCAGACAAGCTCAGGCTATGGAAAGTAGAAATTGGCGGCGATCACCTTGACGATCCATTGAAGAATCTCACTCTCAATGACAATAACGAGCTGTCCGCAATAAAAAAGATTTCGAAATACTTCACTGAATTACCAGTCGAGGAACATATTCATGTCCTAGTCGAACCACCTCCTTCAACTGCCATTTCAAGTCGTGAGCAGGAATTACTTGACGAACTCACCGCATTACGGGCATTGCACAACAAGCCTGTCCATGGTATGTATTTTCCGGGACCGCGCGGTCTCGGAAATCTTTAGCTCATGAGTCGCTAAAATCAACAGGGAAAGCATTTACTAACCCTGTTTGTTGCATTACAGCATTCGACGTTGTTGTAAGTCCAAAGCGAACGAAGGGCTTCAAGTGGACTGTAGACATCGAACACGCGACTCTCGAAGGACTAAAAAGTTCCATACGAGAAAAGTACCAACCACCATCGCTTGAAAATGATGGAGCGGTACTCAACATAATAAATGATAGTGAGAAACATTCCCCTAGGAATGATCAAGATCTGCGTGAGATGCTTCAGGTGTTCGTGTCAAAAAGCAACTTTAAGTTTACTGTGATCATAGAGACGCCATCAAAAGCTTTCTCGGATTGGACGTTTCCAAAAGTGGGTCATTTTTATGGACTTGATGAATCAGATGATCCTTCATTATCAGTGTTCCCGCATTTCACTTGTGAATATAAAGACCTGAAAGACGAAGCTTCCCGGGTTTACTTAGAAATCTCATAACCGAACTGGAGTCCCGTCTCAATTCCATTCAATCAGTGGAAATGAAGCATCGAAATCACAGTATGTTTGTTCGTACCTTGTCGCCGGGGTAAATTTATATAAAGGCAAGTTTGAGCTTCGACCAGAAAAAAAGATCACAGGACCCAATGGTCACGGACCTGTTGATTTCGCAATTGATTTACTCCAAACCACAAAAACGGTTGGCGTGACAGAAGTAAAGGACGAAGATATTTTTAAGTGTATTGCTCAGAATGCCGTTCAACTCGAATTCGCTTTATCAAACCGTAAACGTAAGGCGAACGAGATGAAAGAGGATAGTATGTTTGTGGGAAAGGTTTTCGGGATCGTTACAGATGCGGAAAAGTGGTATTTTATGGAATGCTCGCTCGATGATCAAGACAGGCTAAGATTCAAACTATCGAAGCCGTTAACCGTTGTATACGATAGTGAGAACATGGGAGTTAATGTTGAAAGAGTTCTCGGACACATTGCATGGTTGTTGGAGGAGGTGCAGAACCCGGATTCAGATTCTCGAAGTGAAGAGAAGGTAATAAAAAAGCCTAGTTCATCGAGCAATCTTACAGAAAATTCACTTCGTGAGCACAGCTAAGATACTGTAGTATAGTCAGTCTTAAGGTAGAGATTTCGTCGTGTATTATGAGTAAAGGCACGAACCTTTGTATTTATTTTTCACATGTATACTGGGTTTCGTCCCGAACTTTTGTATTTATCGTTTCGTGTATTAATAAAAAATTTCAGCGAACGTGTTTGCCAAAAATCTCGTGATTATTTTTCTTTTGAATACTTATAAGAGTTATCAACGATGAAATCCGAGCTTGAAGCATTGAGATAGCGTTAATTAAACAGCGCAACGCCGAGCTTGAGGCTAAGAATGCCGAGCTTGAAGTATGGAGGCAACGTGTTACTCTGCATGGGGAAAAGATTGCTGAACTTAAAGCTAGAAGTGGTGACCTTGTGGTTGAGAATTTCGATCTTAAAAACGAGATTGCGAAGCTTAGGCAAGAACTCAAGTCTAGTGTCGAGGAGCAGGAGCGAAAAAATACAGAGCTTGAGAGCAGACTCGCATCACGTAGTGCAGTGGAACAGGGTTCTCCGCTAGTAGATAAAGCGTGGTTGATGTATCACTTTCGGATGATTATGCACTCAATAACGCAAATACCAAATCCTCCGAGGAAAGGGAGACGGATGCTTTCTCGGATGAACAGTGTAAGAAGAGCGTTAATGAAGAGATAAAACAGAAGAAGCGGGGAAAGAAACTAATGCATGATACGACTAATCAGGAGACACCACCGATTTCTCATAATCCTGCGTCTACTACTTGCCATGAACGAAAAAATGGGCAGAGATTGATTCAAGAAATGTCTTCGTCTACCAAAGAAAACCATGAGACTAAAATTTCCGAGACCGCGCGGTCCCGGAAATTTGACACTATTGAGGCGTTCGGAGAACAGGGGCTGATTCAAGAAATATCTTCGTTTACCGAAAAAAACCATGAGACTAAAATTTCCGAGACCGCGCGGTCCCGGAAATTTGATACTATTGAGCCATCCGGAGGCAGTATGGTTGAAATATCTCAGCGTTTGGCTCAGTTATGCGATAAAGCCCTTATCGCAGAAGAGTGTGCATTGGAAGCAAATCAAGAAGAAATATTATGCTGGTATCACTACGGAAGAAATTTTATATTTCAGGAGAAGGCTTTGAGCGATAAAAATAAAATTGGTGAAAAGAAGGCGAAAGGCTTAATATATGACGAAGTCGTGAAGCAACTTAACATCCTTCGTCTCAAGGTGTAGGGATACCTTTCCCGGATGTAACAAGAGATAGTTTGCGTAAAAAAACTCAAAGAGCTGTGAGGATCTACAAATTGTTTGAAAATGTAGGAATAGATAAAGTCAAAATATATCAGATCGTATAGTACGAATGAAATATCAAAGCTTACTAACGAAGAAATTCAAAGAATTATAGCTCACTTCACCGAAAAGTCTAATATGGAATTTGTTAACGAACATGAAGAGCAAAATAATTATGACTCTATTACTGATTCGCTTCACGAATCTCGCCTGTCGGAGTTGAATCCAAGTGAACTGTTTATTGTCAAAAACGAATCGGACATAGATACTCTTGTCCTTCATTTGCAGCAAAAATTTACCCAGAGGGTACGAAGTAAAATGTCTAAGGAGAGATTAGAAGAATGGAAGAAGGCTATCTATTCTGAATTGCGCGAATATCAGAGATACTGGGAACAAAATGTTATGCGTAAACATATGAGTGAATCCGAGTTCTTAGAATACAGACTAAGGGAGAGGGCTGAAGGGGGATTCCCTGTCGCCGTTACAAAAAATAAGTTAAAAAAATTCGTTCCCTTCGAATATGACATAGCAGAGGGTACGAAGTAGAGTAGATAGATTACTTGGAGAGAAGCTATGTAAATTTTATCTGTATTAATAAATTTCGAATACTTGTTATGGTAATTATGAAATTTCGCATGTATCATATTAATAAAATTTCGATTAGCGATCAGATCCTGTTTAATGAAGGAATGATACGTTCGGAGAATAATGGGACTTCGTACTTGACTATTACACTTTAGCAGCTTTTCCTTGCTACACTGATTGACCGGAGATTTTAATATTGGTGTTCCGTACCTGTCGTACCTGTCTATTTCGTTCTAGTAACGGCGAGATTTACAAAGATGATCAAGGGGGTTGCGTTTACTATGATGATATCACCTATACTCTACATTGATTTTACCCTTTTTTAAAATTTTATAACCCTTAAAATTCAAATCATATAAAAAATCTAAACCACAAATATGAAACTTTAAAACACAAAGAACAGTTATTGTGGTTTACTTTTTTCCAATAACAAATCTGTCAATAGTTATAAAGTTTTGAAGTTAGGTCTAATTATTAGTAAAGCCAGAAATTCGGAATCGTAATTTTCATGACTGCTAATAAAATAAACTAGTCTTTGAGTGTTTATTAATAATCAATTGTCTTGATCGTCTTTATTGTCTTTATAGTTTTCTCTTTAATGTACATTAGCCCTTTGGGCAGTCTTCGTCTGATATCATATTTTTAAACCCGGTTAGCTCATACTACGTAAGAAAAGATATATAAATGTAGGCTTTGCCTAGTTTCATTGAAACAAATCGTTGCTTGATCATTTAAAATCGCTCCGCATAAAAACTTTAAATAAATTTTAACGCATTTCAAATATTGATCTTGATTAATCTTGATCTGTTTCTCCACAAATAACTCATTATCTGTGTCTATTTTTATTTAAGGTTTGTTCGAGTTTTGGCTAGGTCTATCTAATCATAAATTTAATGCAATAGGAAAGTAAAAAAAATTTTTTGACTAATAAATTTTGAAAAAAAAATTTGAATAGAATTATTATCGTATATTTATTATTGGAAACCCATTTCTTTTTTTTTTTTACTTGCAAAAATACGCAAAAAAAAATTAATAATGTTACACCTGATACTAGAATTTCATTAGTAGTTACGCGCGAAAGATATTGAAAGATATCGGTTATACACGGCGTAAGGATCAAATGATGTAACGCATAATGTTGTCATTCATTCATTTATTGGATGACAGTGATTTGTTATAAATGTCCTCTAAAATTTTAGGGACTTCCTGTCGGCTGATACTTTCCAAATTTGATTTTATACTCAAATGAATCAGATTATCTGCAGAAATCCTGATTTTTCTCCCTCATAGTTTTTCTCTTTTCTTCTGACAACTCCGATTCTTTACAAATATGAAGGTTGCAGTAATTGGTTACGAAGAATCCGAAGTACAGGTATGATATTTTGTCAAACAAGTTTGTTTTCAATAAGATATATTGATATGATACATGAAAAACCCAACAGACCAGTAAAACTGTAGAAGCTTGCAAGGTATTTATGTGATATTGTGATTTTTACTGTAAAACAATGAAAAGTGAAATAATGACAAACAACCATATTAGGTTCTTAAACAAATAGAAGAGACAGTGAGAGGAAGACAGGATCAAGTAGTTGTCAAGCTTCAATTACCAGATGGTAAACTTAATAGTCTTAATGTGCGCAATGCGATACACTCATATTATAAAGCTGAAATAATCAATTATGAACTTCTTATCATCCAAGTAAGATTCATTCTACATATACACTTGCAAATGATATTATTATTCTTATCTAATTTTTATATCAGTATGATGGAGGGGATAAACAAAGAATACATCGTAAACTGGCAATGTCATTTGAAAATCAAAACGGAACTTGGTATACAGAATCAGATGTAATTTGTGTAATTGGTAATGATGACCGACGACCTGATGTAGGAATTTGGTTCCAATGGCCATCAAAACAGGAACGGGTTACGCCTCTTAAGAGTCTGTGCTTACCACCTGATATTTGGATTGAGGTTATTAGCTTATTATATTAATTTTTATTTGCGTAATGGTTAGTTTAATATATTTGAATCCCTGCAGGTCTTCTATAACAGAGACTCTGACCGCCAAAATGCATTAGAAAAAATTGACTCTCTTCAGAATAACTTGGATGGTATCCTCAACGTAGAATATGTTGGGATCGCTATACCTCATACTTATAATACTTTTCAGCTGAACCCATTTCCTGGAGCACTTTCGATGCCTGCAATTGCGACTAGACAGAACAAAAGACCACAACTTGCACCATATCTCATTCATTGGGACATGACCTACACTCCACATTATTATATAATTAACTGGAATCTTCATCTAAGATTAAGATGTGATGTCATAATCAACTTTAATATTATTCTCGATGTACTCTCTAGATAGAGTTGAAAAAAATTTTTTTTTTTTTTTGAACAGATAATTTAGTTAAAAAAAAAAAATTCTTCGCAAATAACATGTAACAGGTAATTAACATATAAGAATAATTAATTGAATTAACATAGGTTAAAAATGGGTTACATCAACAAAAAAATTAATAATTGTATATCTATTATATAGTAGCAAACATCAATAAATGCTTTCTACATGCTAATTTAGTGATAGTTATTTATTAATGTATACTTATTCATCATAATTAAAGTTGTCTTGACGTGAAAACATTGATAATAACTATCATATAATAACAGTGATATAAAATATCTTTTTTTTTTTTTGGCTAAATAATAATCCCAGACTATAATTCTGTATTGTAATACAAGAAACAAAAAAAATTCAATCAGCCAAAGAGCACAAAAATACCTAGGTATAAATCATCGCAAAATCTATTTATTATACTCTACAATAATATGTATTAGCTTCTTAGCAAGGCACCTTTGCCAAGAAGCTAACCACTTCTGAAGGAAGGACTAAAGACTAACTTAGCAATACTAAACTGTAAGTGACTGGTATAACAGTTATGATATTAACCAAATTAGTCTTTAGACCTTCCAAAGGAAGTGATTTTTTGAGCAACAAAAGTATAATCAAAATGTATAGTCAAAATGTATAGTCAAAATGTATAACTAGTCCCGTAATTTAGATGCTCTTGAAATCAACCGATCCTTACAGTAGTAACTAGGCAAGATATACCCATCTACCTTGTGTTCATGAATGAGTCAATATAAAGTAGTACTAACCAAAAGTAGGCCACCGATCTGCGTTGAGAAATTCCTTTAAAAATACATTGTGTAACATTGTGGAATAATAAAATTTGACATTCATGTGTTCTAAATAAAAGGGAGTAATTGCATTTTCTTTAATAAACACGCACAAACATTATTTTATAAACAATGGTAATAATATTAGATTTTAAAATTAAAGTATTAATAAAATATTTTATTAGTTTTTTTTGAACAAATTTTCAGCTACTTATTATTTATAGCTATTGAGAGATATCAGTGTGTGGCATTTTATTACAGCAATTTTTTCATTACATGCTGTAAACCATTAAATAATCACTTTTCTATATATAAAAAACTGATAATGTAAGAAAAAAATAAGCAAGATTAACTTTTGTAAAAGTTTAAAGGTAGACAAATGGGACCCGGTCATATTACTGATATTTAAATTACCGATAATGAAATTACACCTGAATTACCGTTAATCAAATTCAGTGATCATTCATGTTGAAAAAAAATATTCTTTTTAAAGGCTAAATTTTTTTAAAAAAATAACAAAAATCATCTTACGCCAAAATCTTAAAGAATATAGCTTAACATATTCGAAAAGCATAATTGGGAAAAAGAAAAAAAATTAATTGATAAATGTTCAGGAAATTATAAAAAATTGTTGTTTTCAATACTGTTTGTTTATTTGTGGGTATAATTTTCGAATTTATAATAATTATTTAGGGTATTTCTTAGTGATGATTATTTAGTGATTATCATCACCGGTTGATTGTCATTCCGACCAAAAATTACAATTTGGCCAGAGTTAAAAAATACTGAGCGCAAAATTTTAACTTAAATAATAAATATGGCAACATATATTGATTTAATGTTAACTATGACAAAACTTTAAAATTTTTGTGAAAAAAAAAAAAAACTTTGAAAAAATTAAAAAGTCAAAATTTTGTATTTTTTCAAAAAATTATCTGGAAAACAGTCTTTTTGACCTTAGACAAATCTCTTCTTGTAAATTTACATATAGAATAGCCATTTAATATGTTAGTTGATTGTTAATTTAATATTAATCTTATAAATTTAAAAAATCGGACTGGTGAAAATCACCAATGGTGACATTCTCAATTACAGTATTTATTATATGCATCATCAAATTTCTGTACAGAGAAAATTACTATTGAATGTTATTATCACATTTTTCAAATAAATCAAAAAAAAAACCAAATAAATATATTAATATAATGGTTTTATACACCTATTTTGCCATATTCATTTGTCGAGTCTGGGTCAAATTATCGACTGATGATAGTTAAATTACCGAAGGGACAAATTACCAACAATCAAATTACCGACAATTTTTTTTAGACTTATAAAAATAATCAATGATGTAAATACAATCTAATAATTTGATATATATGCCACAATTTAATGTATACATGTATATAAGAGGAAAAGTATTGGTTTAATTAGAAATCTGAAATGGATTCAATTTTACGAGGATTACCACAAAAAGAAAGGTCATCATGATAATAGGCCAGTCTTAGATTTTTGCGAAGTATTGCTCATAATCTTTCATTGTAGTTTAACCTAAATTATTTATTTTTTATTTGCATTAGCAAAATTTATAGAATAAATATATATTGAATAAAAATACACTTCGATTTATAATTACAAAGCATTAACGGTCAATTCATAAATATGCGAAGTGTGTTTTGTGTTTAATAATTTTTTTGATAATTTTACTGCCTATCTGTGTCGGTAATTTGATTGTCGGTAATTTAACCCTGTCGGTAACTACTCATACCGTCACACTTAGATTGTTTTATATAAAAAAGCCTTCGGTGCGAAGCAACGAGTTTTATAAATCTCATTTAATTTATTGTGCAGTCAAATTCCAAGAATAAAAATGGAATAAAAAAATTTTTGAAAATTCCATTGTTTCAATATTCAACTTAGGGGATGGCCAGGAATGACGTCATTTCCTAAGGGTTAAGACCATGATGATATTACACATCTTCCATTTTTAGACACTTGTAGTTAATATAATTCTAGTCAGAATTATGTTTTAATTTTACATTTCCTAAAATTAATGATGACATGTGGGGAAGGTCAAAAATCCTAAAATTTAAATTATGTCATTTCTGGCCATCGATTTGGAAAAACTTGGGAGACTTTGAAGTTACTTTTTCTATTTTTACTCTCAAACGCTCGTACTAATAAACCTTCAATATTTCGAAAAAATTTGTTAATAAAAGATCTTTCTTCGTTATAAAATTTGTCGCTAAGCACTTTTCAAGTGTAATATGATTTTTTTATATTTATTAAGAGTGGTAGAGAATTTTTTCGAGACTTTTTTTCTCAAAAATTTTGGTTAATACTCTTTAATCGGAAGAAGTTAGAGATTATCAGCTATGATATTTACACAATTAGTCTAGTTATTCATCTGAAAGCTCCGATTGGATCATTTTTCAGGGAACGATATCTAAGTATATCAAAGGGTATAATACCCTAAAAAAAAGTTTAAAATTTGGTTTATTTTTTATTTTTTGGTTGTCTTTTCTATTTTATTTCTTTCTTTTGTAACTTAAATCATGCTTTAACTTCATTTTTTTTTTTAGTTATGAAGATAATTTTAAAGGAAACATTGAAAAAAGCAAGCTTAAAATATTATTTTGAACGAACTTTAAATAGAATGGCTTATAGCATTAACATGTGATGTTACACTGATCTATTGACGTATTTATAACGTTTAGTAGTTTGAAAATCATCTATCTTTTCCGGTTAGTACATTAATAATTTATTTAAGCCTATAAAATTGATTAAAGCAACGTTTGGTTATTTAATACAATATTATTTATCTACCACAATTGGGTATGTATACGAAAAATTTATTAATCTGAATTACAAATAATCCTTTTTTTCTTACTATAGAAAATGAATCATACGAACTTGTTAGCTTTATAAACCTAAGTTAGTAACTCGTGATGTAAAGGTACTTTTACTAGTGATATAAATATTAGAATATGGTTTTAAGACTTTTTTTTTTATATTTCCAACAAAAATTTTTTTTAATAGTAAATCTATTCGCCGCAACGGAATAGTTCTTATCCACGGTTCCTAGTTAAAGTATGTGATTTTTTTTCTTGATATTCTCACGAGTGGTGATTATTTAAAAGATGGGCAAAAAGTCTATCAATATTGGAATAAAAAGTCAATCATTGGTTTTATGGTACGGATACCGTGAGATAAATCAGTTATTTCACGGAGTCACTGGAATGATTTTCACGGCTGTGCCGTGCAAGTCATTGATATCCACAGTTCCCCGTGAAATAAATATTACATATTTATTGTCACCTTATGACTCGCTTGCTGTAACAAACCAATTACGGTATATTTTCTACTTTTATTTCAAGTTCTTACATTTTAAATACAAAAGTCTTCGATTTAACTTAGATTATCAAGGTCTTGTTATTATGGGTTGGAATGCTTTATTTCGTTTAATGAATACACTATAGAGATTTTATTCTCAATTTTTTTTTTTTTTTTTTTAGACGGCTGGTAAAGTGGGAGTACGATTTTAGCAAATTTTTTTTTCTGAAAAGTATAATTTTTATTTCTTTATTTTTAGGAAATGGAAATATTTTGTATTATTTGTCGTCGTGGTAAATTACTGTACGTGGGTGCTTCGTTATAATATTTATTATATTATTAAGTTTAAATAATTATAAGTTTAAGTCATAATTACAGGATTTTAATTATTAAATAAAGAACATGAATAGACTAAATAATTTAACGTCCGACATATTAAATAAAGAACATGAATAACTAATTAATTTAACGCTCAATAAAGAATATGGATAACTAAATAATTTAACGTCCAACATACATAAATATTTATTGGGTTACGTAAAAGGTGCTACACAAACACATGACTTCTTTCATAAATACAATTTTTCATGAAAAAAATAATATATTGTTTTTACAATAATTATTTACTTGGAATTTCTACTGCGTTCTTTGTCCCTGTGTCTCACAATAAAAAAAAAACAAATAAACGATTTTTTTTTTAATAAGAAAAAATAGAATAAAATTTTCTTTTACTTTAAATAAATTACAAGATAAGTCGCTTTTTATACATAAAGGTATTATCATACAACAAAAAAAAATTCTAAACAGATAATAATAATATTTATTTTAAAACCGGCGTTTAGATTAAGATTCTCTTAATAGAATATTCTAATATGTAGATTATATTAAATAAAGGTGTATAAAAAGTGAATAAATGGATAAATTAATAAAATAAATTTTCTATTTATATTTTTATTTATTTATTCATCTTAAAATGCATCCAAGCGGAATTTTTCCTATTTATCAATGAGAAATGAAAAATTGTTAGATATCGGTTACACGACAGAATGTTGGAACACGACAGAATGTTGGAACGTCTATGTTTATGTGTTACAATTAAACAAAATAAACAATAAAAAAAAAGTTTATCATACCCAAAATTGTCATTTGAACAAAGTGAATAAGGTTTTGTGTTACATTCCCTTTATTCTTCCATATACGTAAATAAAGGCTTGTCTCACACTTATCGTTTTATCTTTATTTATTAGGCTAAATTTTATAATTTTATTTATTATTCATTAATTACCTCATTAAAAATTATAGTATTGTTATGGAACAATATGGTTTTAAACTTTTAATACCTCTTCTTTTTTTTTTTCTTTCCAAAATTTTATAATATATTGTAAACATATTTTAATAAAATGGAAGACGATAATATATTTATAAGTTATGAGTCAAAAATGAAATCATTTGAAGACCCTTTACAAAATACATTTTTTAAATATCATTTAAATCATGATATTAAGTCTTATGACTCTGATATACTTTGTAATGATCCTTCTTATTCAAAAACCTTGTACGATGATGATTATATTAATTATTTAGTTGAATTATATAGACCAATTTTTCCTCCTGATATAAATGTAAAAGAATTTGTTAATGAAAATGAGAATAATAAAAAAATTAAAGATATGAGTAAAATGAATAGGGGAAATTCTTTTATGGTTTATCGAAAATATCTTCATAAACATATGCAAATATCTGGTATCAACTTTCCTATGAAACAACTATCACAATTAGCAAGTGCTTTATGGAAGAGTGAACCTGAAAATGTAAAAGATCATTATAAAGTACTTTCTGAAAGAATACAGGAATTACATTATGAACGTTTAGGAAATTTAATAATTAATGGTAAACGTAAAAAATCACCAAACGATGATGATGATGATAATGAAAAGATGTCTCATAAAAAAATTAAAGATATGACTAAAAAAAATGGTGGAAATAGTTTCATTATTTTTAGGAAAAATCTTAATGAATATTTGAAATCAAAAGGAATGAATCTACCAATGCAAAAACTATCACCTTTGGCGAGTAATCTTTGGAGTAAACAACCAGAATATGTGAAAAGTCAACATAAAGAACTTTCAGAGCAAACTAAGAAATTACTTAACGAACAAATGAAGAATTTGTATTATGGACAAGATGATGATAATGTGTCGTTTGTAAATAATATTCAGAGCGAACAACTAATGCCTAATTATATCGAATTAGAATAAGTTATAAGTTACTTTATTATGTATAATTTTTTTCATGTATTTGTATTTATTTATGTTATGTCTGTTATTATATTGTTCTGTATGTAATCAAGAGCATCAACTGTAATAAAAATTTTGTTCTTTATTTATTCGACGAAAAAAAAAATTTATCACGTGATGTGCAAAATTTGATGGTAAAGTAATTGATATTTCACCGACTTTACCGACTTTGTAATAATTCTTTCTTTCTTTCATCTCAAGATCTTTTATCAGTTTGTTTAATTGTAACTAAATGACTTAATTATTTCACTTACTATGTTAATTATTGTTTACTATTTCAGCAGAACCCAAATTAAAAAACTTTCTAGCTCTGGTTTGTTGATATGAGCTAAATTAATGATAACGACGATTAATAACAACGAGGAGCCGTATGTTAGTTCTGCTTGAGATAGGTCCAATAGATAATCCTGTTGAATACGTTGAAATCCTGAGATGCAGCTTCCAGTCGTACCTGTCAAGATTCATTTTCGATGCTCGATTTATTTTCACATTCCTCAGACCGGAAATATGCTCCGCTTTTTACTGTTATATTACGCTGTAAATACAAAGTCCAGGTTTCCTGCCTCGAGAGTTCTGTTGTGCCGTCTTGATGATTGATGTATGTCACACACATCATATTGTCTATCCAATATGTATGATAAGTTTACAAAATAGAATCGGTATTTACTGCTGAAACTTCAGGGAGGAATTAATACGGATAATAAATAGTGAGTAAAAAATTTTTCATTGCCAATTTTTTTCATGCTTTAATTTATAGTTTCCAATAAATTGGAGATATTTTTCTGATTTTTTTAACCGGTATTAAGTCGGCAATCACCTGTATAGGAATTTTTGAACGCATCATATTTTTTATTTTGTTTCCCCAAATCCAAATTTAGTTATTGTGACATAATTAAAGACACGCAATTAATATCAGACTTTAATTTATTTAAAAGACAAAACTCTTGTTGGAATCTTTTCTATGTAGGCTAATAATATGAGATAATAATAAGATTATATTAAAAACAATTTCGAATGTTTATCTAAATTATCATCAATGAAATACTTCAAGAATTTGTTTTAAGCTACAAAAATTTACGTAAAGATGTGAAATATAATATTACTGCTTGATTCTTACAAAGTCCTTTTATGTAATCAATATATGATATGTAGTCAAAGTCATGTAATAACTTTAATACAAATTATTTTATTTAGTCAAACAGGATTTTAAATTACTTTTTGTCAATTGAATTAAGTTTTCTTCTATATATTAGGCGATATCTGTAATAATAAGAAAATTTGAACCAGAATTATAGGCCGGAATCCCGCTAAAAACATCAACATTAATAATCGTAATTATTTCTATTATTATTAAAAAATAAATCATAATTATTTTCTTTCCTAAATTTGTAATAATTTATTGAATTTTAAATTTTTTAAAAATAAACCTTTTTTTTAGAAAATTAAGATAACATTTTATAATTTTTCTGGGAAATTTAAATTGATATCCGTTGAATTAGTATTTGGTAGTATTGATATTTTTTAGTGAATTTCTTTAAGAATTTTATTATATTTGTTAAAACTAGGAAACGGGAACCGTTCGTCCGAAGTATTCAGTATAATTACATGATCATCAATAATTGTACGAGCGAAGTTATTCAGGTTGGCGGCTTCGCCAAACATGTATACTAAAAGCTGTGCTTTATTCCCNCCCGGGTTGCTGTGGGTTCTTTTCAAATCAAAATAAGTAAAAGTTTAGCCCTTTCTGCTTATTAAAGTTTTATTTATATCACGGAGTTACGCGTTTTTATATTATTTTTTAGCTACGCAAAATCAATATTAATTATTTTTAACATAATAAACACTTAACACGAGACTAAATTTGTATATATGTAACACAAAATTTCATTCGTCGATCAGGCTATAGTACAGAACGACATTGCATTTGAAAGACGTAGAAGTAGAATGTCCTCATACTTCGGACAATAATAAATAAATTGAACAATTAAATCCACTAACCATGGATTAATGAATTGATGAAAAATGTATATATAAAGAAGAAAAAATCTGAAATTTAAAGGTTATATTATGTACTTGAATTTGATAAATTAACAGTTATTTAATATAATTAACATCCTTACTTAACATTGAAATTATGATATCTTTGGAATATTAAATCAGATTTAATATAAAGACAGTTTGCTTATAATTCACATTCAAATTTATATAATTTAAATCAAAAATATTTTATTTAATATATCAATTGTGTTAATATAAGTAGTACATGAAAAATATTATTACATAATTAAACAACACGGAAACGATCCCTTTGTAATTTGAACCTAATTCATAAAACTAGCTATTAGTCTTGATTTAGATTTTTTCATAATTATCTGCATCAAAATTTAAGCCAAGTTCAATGCAATTGATTTTATTCCCTAAATCTGTCACTTTTTGTTTTGAATTTTCATCAACTAAATCGCTATGTTGTTCAATAATATTCTTTAAATCCGAAAATCTCATTTGAGCTGAACTTTTAAATAATTCGAGAGCTTTTTTGTCATCTTTCCCAACAACTTCTCCATTTTTATACATGCGAGCAAGATTATATTTAGCTGCGCTATTCCCAAAATTTGCGGATCTTTTAAACCATTCCAAAGCCATTTGTTTATCCTCTTCAATTCCAATTCCTTCATAATAACATTCTCCTACCATATTCATTCCATCCGAATATTCTCCATCAGCCGATTCTTTAGATAATTCAAAAGCTCTATTATGATCTTTATTAAAACGTATTCCATTTTTGTACATCAAAGCTTGACAATATTGATTTAGTTGTTGCTGAGAATCTTCATTATTCATGTTATCCAGAATACTTTTTAATCTAATAACTACTTCACTCATAACCGGACGTTTATCTGGTTCTCCATCCCAACACTCTAAGAAAAAGAAAATTTAAATTTGTTAGGCTAATTTATATTTAAACTTTAATAACATTTGAAAATCATACTTACCAGTATAAAGATCAACATATTCAATGGGTGTATCAGGAATGGGTGTTTCTCTAAGGCCTTTTGGAATATTTACTGTTAAAAAAAAGTTTCTTTTTTCTTTAAATGGTGGCTGACCACTCGAAATCTCCCATAATAACACTCCAATACTATAAACATCGCTCTTTTCATTTAAAATATATGATTCTAAACTGAATTTCTTTGGATCAACGTAAGAATATATACCGAATAAATTAGATCTTGTATTAAGTGATTCAATTCTTTTCGATAGGCCGAAATCAGATAATTTAACTGAATTTTGGTGGATTAATACATTACCAGAGTGCTATTAAAGAATATATTTAAATAAACTACATCATAAGAATAAAACATACAAATTGTTTTAAAACAAATTTGATAAATACCAAATCACGATGAATGATTCCTTCATCATGTAAGCAATACACGGCACCAGCCAATTGATAAGCCAAGCTAATTTTATTCCTCCAGGAAAGCATATCAAAATTTTCTTTCAAATAATCTCGAAGAGATCCGCCATCAGCATACTGCATTACCAATAAATATTTTTTCGTTTTATTTTTATTTTCTAATTAAAAAGAAAAGGTTTCATTTGTTAATATTAAATCTAGAATAAAAACCCAGCATTGTTAAATATACCTTTCTCGGATACGGTTATACCATGAAATTTTATAATATTATTATGAAAATCTACATCTCGTTGAGCTTTAAGCTAAATCATAAACATAATTTACATAATTTGGAATTAATTTTACAAATATTGAAAATATATATTAATATTTTTCCTTGTTATTTTAAAATTACCTCACTAACAATTTCCTCTATGGTGATTTCTTTTTGTCCTGAATCTTCTGAATTTATGAAAGATTTTAATGCGAAATATTGTTCAGTGTTTTTCCATCTTGCACGATATACTTTTCCGAATCCTCCTCTACCAATTTTTTTCACGTCAGTAAAATTTTTATAATCGTAATATCTAAGATATTCTTTTGCGATTGCTTCTTCAATCCAATCACTTTCATTATTATCGTCAAGATTTTGCATTTCGATTTTTATAGCTTAGATAACTTGAGAGAATTTTTTTTTTTGGTTTCTTGTTTTAAGAGAAAGGTTTATATATTGATAAAACGTTTCACAAATTGACGCCAATTCTTATTTTGTCATTATATAATCTGAATCATATGTTTGTTCAACCTTTTTACTTTTTATGTCGATCAAAAAATCTAAGTGAAAAATAGGTAAGATATTATATAGTAAAATCAAACTGCGGCTAATAAATTGTATTATAAGATGATGTAACGACTATAACCGTATGATAAAAAGTAATCTATCGTTTATGAAATAAAAAAAATTTTTTAATAAATGATACATTTAGAACCAAATTTTTTTGTTAAATAAATAAATGATAAAAATCATGAAAAAGAAATGTATTATATGCACAATTTCTTTTATTATAAATTTTGGTCTTTTTTTTTCGCTTTGTATGATAAATTCTTACGGGTACTTCACTTTAATATATTAAATGTTTATATTCATAACATTTAATGTATTTCTTGAAAATAGCCTTCTTAAAATTAATTCGTTTGGATTATCCATATAATCATTTTTCGGTAATTAATGAATAATAGAAATAATAGAAAAAGTAAATTTATTTACTAAAATAGATATTTTAAAATATATTTTTTTTTTCTCGTCAAATTGTACTGATATTATAGATATAACATGGAAAGAAATATATTGTTGGGACTCCGATTATACAGATTATATAATTCCTTGAACCTTTGCTTCTATTTTTTCGTACTGCGGTGGCTTTGTTAATGAATACCATATTCGTAAGACTAAATTTCCTTTTTTTTTTTTTTTTTACTAACAGTTTAGTCTCCCCAAAAGCTGTGTAGTTTCATAACATTGACCATTGTTGCTAAATTTGTACAAATATTTATCACATGTTCATCACTATTAAAGGAGTACAAGATTGTTATTAATCTACATATAATAGGTACAAGATCAGCTAAAAGTGACGGCAAAGTTGTTAGTTGACTTTTTAAGTTAATTATTGAAAAAGAAAGAAAATTTACACAGCAGATTAACTTTATAGAGCTTAGTTAAAAAAGGGGTAAAAAGTCACCAAATACATTACTATAATGATCGACATACGCACTTTTTTACGCTGTAAAAAAAATTTGCATTTTTATAACGAAAACATTTTTTAATTTTTTATAAACTATAGTATATTATTTATGGTGATACAACATGTCTGATAATATCGAGTCCGAAATTATCAATAATTCTAATAAATGGATTAATTGGATTGAAGTAGCCATTTCTGAGGATTATTTTAAAATTATGATTTCAAAAATTTCAGTAATATTAAAGAAATTGGTTCTGGAGGTTTCGCAAAAGTTTATCGGGCAAAATTGGAAAAATTCAAATCAATATTTTGCGTTAAAACATTTTTTTAAACCTGATGACGCTGCTGTTAAAGAAATTGCTCATGATGTAATTATGAAATAATGTTTTTACGTGGTTTTTTTAAGGTTAGAGTTAGAAAGTTTTTGTGATACAATGTGATTATTACTATGTTCCATTAGTAAGAAATGTTTGAATTATAAAATTATACAATGAATAATTTTTAAAATTACTATTTGTTTTTTCATTATATGAAAAGTCCTGCGATTTGCGCGGGCGCGTAGAAATTGAAAGCTAAACTTCATATCAAATTTTAATCATTTGATTAGCTTACACTACAACGAGAAGTAGACTTTCATAATAATATTATTCGTTTTTATGGGATAACGAAATCTGATTCAGGTATGATCATTATTCAAATTTGAAAATAAAAATAAATATTTAATAAAATTTTTTTTTTTTTTTAGAAAATTACAATGATCAATTAAATAAGTATTGGCTAGTAATGGAGTACGCTGACAGTGGTACACTTCGTAACTATCTAAAGGAACATTTCAATAATCTCACGTGGGATGACAAATACAATTTAGCATATCAATTAGCTTGTGCAGTTTCATGTTTGCATGATGAAGGAATTGTTCATCGTGACCTTGTAATTTATCCAATTATTCAATCGTCAAATTAATAACAAATATTTATTGATTTAATATTATTTTTTTTTTTTTTATTTTGTTCGTGGCTTCCTGTATAATAGCACCCCAATAATATATTGGTTCATCAAAATACCATAAAATTGGCAGATTTTGGTTTATCAAAAAGGATTGAAGAAGCACCTAATTCACAATCGAAATTATATGGTATAATTCCCTATATTGATCCGAAAAGATTTAATAGACGAAAAAATAGCAATACAGTACAATTATATACATTAAATGAGAAAAGTAACGTATATAGTGTCGGTGTACTTTTATGGGAGATCTCAGTAGTAAACCACCTTTTTATATTGAAGGTGAACAATATGATATTGATTTAGCTGTAGAAATTTCACAAGGTCTTAGAGAGAAAATTATTCCTGGTACACCTGAAAATTATGTGAAAATTTATACTCGTAAGTATATTTTTTAAATTATTATCAATTTTATGTTTTGATAATTTGAATTATTAAAATTCGTATATTTTTTTTATTTAGACTGCTGGAATGGCGAACCAGAAAATCGTCCAACTATTAACCAAGTTGTTGATGAATTAAAATCAATTATTACGAAAACAGAAAAAAATTATCAGGTGGATAATAAAAAAATTCATTCACCAAATAATCAAGAATTTAATAAAAATAATAATGTAGAATATTCTTCAAATACTTATAATTCTTTATATGATAAGTTATCTCGATTAATTCAAAATTTTGATAAAATGAATACGAAAGGAATTGATCTTTTAACATCAGGTAATTATTTTAATACAATAGTTGATGAGTTGGTTGATCTTTCTGATAAAGTAGAAGATGAAGAAAAACAGAAAATTCTTAATTATCTTAATAATCATAATATGACATCACAAGAAATTTATAATTGGTTATTAAATGATCATTATAATTCAAATTCTATTGTTTTACTTGGGGATCTTAATTATTTAGGAATTGGAACTAATGTTTATAAAAATAAAGCATTTGAATTATATAAAAATGAGCGAATTTAGGAAATAATATAGCTAAATATAGTCTTGGTATTTGTTATGTTTATGGAAGTAGCGTTGATAAAGATTATAATAAAGCTATTGAATTATTTGAGAAATTAACTGAAGAAGAATATCCAAGAGGAATAAATTATTTAGGATATTGTTATCAAAAAGGAATTGGAACTGATGTTAATGAACAAATGGCATTCGAACTGTATCAAAAAGCTGCAAATTTAGGAAATGCGTCTGGTATAAATAATTTAGGATATTGTTATGACAATGGAATTGGAACTAATGTTGATAAGCAAAAGGCATTTGAATTACATTTAGAAGCTGCAAATTTAGGAAATAGTACAGCTCAATATAATCTTGTTGTAATGTATGAAAATGGAGAAGGGATTGGTAAAGATGTTGATCAAGCAATTTATTGGTGTAAAAACTCTGCCGAATAAGGAGATCAAGATGCGCAAAGAAGACTGAAGAAGCTCTTAAGAGTTAATAGAAAAAATGGTGCTTCATGTAGAACCAGTTAAATTTTTTTTTAATAAGAATATTAATTTAAATCTTGTAATACACACAAACAAATAATGATAACATAGGGAAATATCAAAAATATCTGTTTAATAATAAATAAATATATTTAGGCCGTTCCAACTTGATTATTTGTTTAACGTCCTTCCCCCCCCCCCCCCCCCCCCC
>QZLH01000170.1:95543-121816 GCA_003833135.1 Oehlia diaphana | reverse complement strand
CTTTAATTTTTTTAAATTGCTTAATGCTAACATATGTTGGCATTTTAAAATACATAATTGATCTTTTGGTTCACTACTAATTGGACAAGTAATTTCATCTGCTATAACATCTAAAATATTAAAAATTGATATTTGTTCTTTCTTTAAATATGAATTTTGATTTGAGTTTTTTCGTTTTCCCTCTTTTCCTTTTCCAGTATTATTACTTAGAATTTTTATATCTTCAAGGTATTTCTCTTTAACAAAAGTCAATAAATTTCGAAATTTTTCTAAAGAATCTTCCAAATTATTTTCATTTAATTTTTGCGTGTATTGATCAAAATCAATTTTAATCATTGAAAACATTTTATTATCTATATTATATAAATGTAATAATAATTCAATAGATTTAAACTGAATAAAACTGCTTGGTGCTTTATTAAGTGATTCAATTGCTAAATAATAACAAAGACCATATGTTGCTATTCGAGATGATCTTTGGATAAGATTTTGTGCAAGATCTAATATTCCAAACCACAAAATATGTGGTAGTGCTATAGGTTCATTTCCAGCAAGTTCATTTAAAATGCCTTCAGTATTTTTCAATGCTTTAGCGACTTTATTTGATACTTCATCAAATTTTGTTTGAGAATCTAAAATAGATTTGTCTACAGCATTAACCCATTCTCTTTCCAAAAAGCTCCAAATATATCCCATTAATACTAATTCTCCAAATTTTTTACTTATAATCTTTTCACTTTCAGACCAAATGAAAAGATTATGTTGAATTATTAACATAATTCTCCAATCTACATAATAAGATGCTACTGTATTTTTAAAACTTAAACTCTGACGTACTTGAGTAAGCAACGATAAGATTGAATAATTATCATTTGGAAGAGAAACTCCCGTCATTGATAAAATTCCTGGTGTAATATTTAATGCAGCTTTAAGAAAATCTTTAGTTCTTCGTATAGTTTCTTGAAACCAAGTTTCATCATCACGTAGACTATGAAGAGTATCTCGCAAATGGATTAATAAAAAATCAATATTATAATTACGTTTTTTAATAATTTGTTCATCTTGATTATTGTTTTGTTGATTAAATTGATTGAAATTTGGTCTAAAATTATTATCAAGTCCTATTTCGATAACCTGAGTTGTTTTATGATGAATTTCTGCAAATTTTGCTAAAGAATTATAAACTTTATCTCGAAGTTCTTTACTAAGTACTATTTGTGAAAAACAAATTCGTTCTAAGACTGTCACCCAAGTCCTTAAATGTAACTCTAGTCTAGCCATGCTTTCTTTTGAATAATAATTAAAAGAGGTGGGATCAATTAGAGCTTCTAATGAATTTTCTAAAACTTGAGATGAAAACTCATTTTGCAAATTTTCAAAAAGTAATTTAAGTGCATATAAATAACTTGGTTTAGTTAGATTTTTTAAAAGTTCTTCTACTTTATCATCTGATGTAGTGAATCCATCCTCTTCTAATTTGAGAAGGATATGATTATTGAGTATATTTTCATGCGGAATCGGTTTATATGAAACAGGGTCATTATTTTCTAAGCTGCCAGAAGCAGTATTAGTAGAAGAATTTCCACTCTATTATTATATAAAGTTAGTTTTAATGATATGCAATTAACGAAATTTTAATATTGTTTAAAATAATAATTTACCTGACTTGAACTTCCTTCCATATTATTTATTACAAAAAGAAGTGAGAATTATACGGACAGAATTAGTAAAATTATAATCAAAATGCATGTAACATAATAACGTGAATTTGTACTCATGCAAGAGTGTGTTACTACTTCAGTATTTATTTAATGTAACATGTCACAAATATTTGTAAAAATTTTGGCGTAAATTCTAAGCGCTGATCAGTGTGATTTCATTGGCTATTCTTTTTCTTCTCTTCTCCTTTTCAATTTTTTTTAAAGTACTTATTTGCTAGAGAAAAAAAAAATTTTTTTTCCCGCAGAAATACAATTTGTAAATACCAAAAAATGTAAATTCTAGTCTATTCCTATAATTTATATTAACTTTTCGATTTATGATAAATAGGATATTGTAAACTTTATTCTAAATTTTTTTAAGTTACCAGTAGAAATATTAATAAAAGAATTTCCACTCTATATTATATAAAATAAGTTTTTACGATTTGCTATTAATTAAATTTAATATTGCTTAAAATATTAATTTACCTAACTTGAACTTCCCTCCATATTTTTTTTTATTACCACAATCAAAACGTATGTAACACAATATTTGTACTTCCAACCATCATTCGATTCAAATGTAGTTTATGTAAATTCTAAACGTTGACAGCGTGATTTTATTCTCAAGTAATCATTGAATATTATTATTATTCATCTACCAAACAAGTCGCCTCAGTCCCTTACAGGGCATTCTAAAACTGTTATATGTGAGGCAATAACTTGAATTAGAATATTAACTGAACATTATTGTTTTAAATAATACAATGAATAACTATGCATTGTATTAGGAATGTCAAATATAAATTTATAAAACTAAAATCCAAATGATGATATAATCTATTGTATTTCACTGATATTCTATTATAATTTGTTTCATCAGTTTTATAGAATCATAATCAAGTGCAGTCAAAATTAAAGAGTCCCAAAAAAGACTAATTTTATATGACCAATCATCAGTCTTATTTTAATATTTATGATTAAAATTAGGCAAGAAATTTTATAATCAATGCTTTTCTTTTTAAACAGCAAACATATTTTTTAATGTTTAACCAAAATAAATCTTGATCATCATGTAAGACTATAAGAAAAAAATTACATACTTTCTATATAATAAAAGAATTTAAAAAAATTTTTATCTTTCATGTTTGCAAAAAATTTTTTTAATAATGAAAAAAATGAAAATTTTGATCATTGTAAGTCACATAATTATATATCAATCATGGATTACTAATTCTGATAATTCATATCTTTTTTTTGTTTAGTTAAATTGGAATAATAAAATTAAATAAATTTTTTTTCATAAATTTTACTACCTAAATTTATTATGCTAATGTTAATTACGTAAATAATCAAAAAGTAATGTTTTATGTTAAATCACTTTTGCATAATAATGGCTATTCTCCAGATTACTAATTTTTTTAAAAAATAAAGTTGATTCCTTTTTTTAGTTTGGTAAATCAAAATATTACTTTACTTAATTCAATTAGTTTAACTTGTGTAAATAATAGTAATTAATTTCTTAATTATGATCAATTTTAGATTCCTGATGGAACTTGGTTCTCAAGTAACTATGCTATTGACCATTTGATAGATAATTATACATTATTAAAAAAAATGTCATATTTATTAATAAAAAGAATCTGTTCTATTGTGTTATTTGTAATTTTAGATTATTTCAAAAAAAAAAAAAAAGTTCTTTCATATTCTTTCAAATCACCGGGGTGATCATCACCGTTGGCCGGAATTATCAATTTTTACCGGCACTATATTTTATTAATACTGGTCGATCGTCATAATTTCAGTCACCGGTGATCATCACCCCCGGTGATAATTAGAAAAATTCTTATATGTTAATCATTTTAGTATGAAAAAAAAAAAGATCTCAAGCAATTATACGTTTTGTTTAAAAATTTAGATAATTATTTATTACTAATTTTTCGGCATAATTAATAAATAAAGAATCTGGTTTATTACACTCTTTTTAATTGTTGAAAAAATATTTCGTAACTGCATGCTGATCATTTTAGTATGACTCCGACGAAAAAAAGATTCGAACAATTATAATTATACCATTTTCTTATTTAAATAAATAATACAGTATCTTAGGTAAGATTAGTTATTAAATTTTGCAGATAAAAATTCTCATATTATATGTTATATTAATTAAAAATAGAACAATAGGATAGATTTTTTTATTTAATATGAGAATTTTTAATTTTTATAATATAAAAAACTACACTTCTATATACTCCGAAATGATCAACAAGTCACTGTGGCTTTGTAACAATAGGGTGTAACAATGTGAGCGCCTAATTATAGTTAGTTTCTCCTTATTATATATAGGAATGCTTCCTATTTGAATTTTATGGTTTTTTTTTTATCCTTTTTTCTTTTTTTGTCTCAGTTTTATATTTTTTATATTTTTCCCTTCTTTGGAATTTGGTATTATGACCAAAAGAATACAAGACCCTATTCATGTAACTTGATTTATTTATTTATTTATTTTTTTTTTTTGAGCGCGATATACTAAAATGATAATAAACAGGGGTTAATGGAATTCGATGACTGGGTAGTTAAATTTATCGATACTGAACATTTTCAAAGATTACGTAGTATTAAACAACTAGGAACTTCTTATTATGTGTATCCTGGTGCCAGCCACAATAGATTTGAACATTCTTTAGGTAATAAATTCATGCTATATTAAATTCATAATTCGTTGCTGGAAAGCATGAAATTAATTAGAAACTTAAGAAACTTCCGTTAACAAAATAACCCTCCAACTATATTATCATGTTTCAGGTGTTGCACATCTCGCTCATTCATTGGCGAAAAGAATGGGATGTAGCGGGAAAGATTTAAAATGTGTGACATTGGCTGCATTATGTCATGACCTGGGTATGTTAATTCAACTTTTATTCTTGAACTAATCATAAATTACTACGATTTTTATAGGACATGGGCCATTTAGTCATCTCTTTGAAGAATTTATTAATAAAACAAGGTTTGTTCTGTAACAAAATAAATAACATAATATTTAATTAAATATTCACTCCTTTTTGTGAAAAAGGACTGATAATTTTAAGTGGAAACATGAAGAGGCTTCTATAATGATGTTTAATGATATTTTAAATAAATATAAAGGAATAGCTTGTGATTTGAGTGATGAAGATGAACAATTTATTAGAGACTTAATCACTGGGAATAACACTGGGGATAGGTAAATTTATGAATTTGTGACATAATATTCATTGCTACTTGATCAAAAATATTAAACAAACAAATATATCAATATTCAAGACATCCATATCTATTCAACATAGTATCTAATCAACGTAATTCAATCGATGTTGACAAATTTGATTATTTGGCACGTGATTGCTACTATCTTGGGATGAAATCAGAATTCGATTTTTCAAGACTTATGAATTACTCTCGTGTTTCTAAAAATCAAATCGTATATGATTTTAAAGAAAGTTACAACATTTACGAACTCTTTCACACACGGTATTCTTTACACAAAAAAGCTTATAAACACTTTGTTGGTAATTATAATTAATTTATAACCCTAATTGTCTTCAGTTTTTCAAAATTTTATGTAATTTTTTATCACGTAATCATTAAATTAGGCAGAGCAATAGATTTTATGATAATTGATGCTTTAAAAGTGGCGGATAAAGTTTTTAAAATATCTCATAGTATTAAAAATGCAAAAGATTATTTAAAAATGGATGATACAATCTTAAATAGAATTGTATGTGAAAATGATCCGATAAGCTGCTACATTATACAGTATTCTTGTATTATAATGTAAAATAGCTAATTGATTATTTTCATCTGTTTTAGGATTTGAAAAAGTCAAAAAAGATCATCAAACGTATTCGCAGAAGAAAACTCTATAAATTCGTTGATGGGTACTTAGTTCCTAAAAAACTTAAAAAAACATTCGAGGTGGTAAAAATCATTGTATGTTAGCATCATAAATTATAAATTCAAAATTATATTTATTTACTTATTTAACAGGAGAATGAAGTAACCAAAGAAAAAATCATAAAGCATAAGTTAGAAGATGATAAACTAGAAAAAGATGATGTAATTGTAGATATATTTAAATTGAATTATGGAAATAAGGATGAGAATCCGATCGATAAGGTTGAATTTTATGACAAAAAAAATCTGAATGATGGTATACACTATATTGAATTAGTTTATTTATTTGTTGACACGTTAACTTTCAACATTTATTAATTTATTCTTTATGATTTTATAGTTTTTAAATTGAAAGAATCACAAGTGAGCTATCTTACTCCAAAACAATTTGAAGAACTTACCGTAAAAAAGTAATTTAAGTCCTATATATTAATTAATATTTATAATCTTAATGTTAGGCCATTAAACTTCTATATGTGATTTTTTTTAGATCAAACAAATTAGGAAATGTTTTAAAAAATTATTAAAAAAAGATTATGGAATTCAAAATCCGATGACTTATTATTCGAGGCAAAGGTCACATGATTAATAATCTGTTGAAAAGCCAGGGTACCTATTGTGAGATTTTTTAAATATAAATGGATACATCTTTTTTTTAAAAAAAAAATATGATTCATAGCATAGGAATCATAATAATAATTATTACAATTGAATTACTGTATATTAAGAAGTGCGTTTTCTTTACTTTCATCAAGATACAATATAATTTTTACTGAAATTAGCAAATTGATTGTGTTTTTAAAAGTAATTCATGACTTTTTTAGTGATATTTGATATCATGTACTCAAAAGAAATTGTTCTTTGTTTTTATTCTTTTTAGATTTATTTAAATACTAAGGCTGTAGTAGTAAAATATTTTATAGGATTTGTTGTTTGTAATTTAAATAATTCCTTTTTCTATATTTTATCCAAATATTAAATATACAGTATATATTCTCTTTCTTTAAAATTATTTAAATACTAACGCTAAGGCTAGAACAAAATTCTTAGTTTGTAATTTAAATAAATCTTTTATATTTTCCAATTATTTTATATGAATTATTAAAATAATGATAGCATATAAAACCATTCCCAATGTATAAAATTAAAATGAATAATGTAATTTTCATTTTTTTAACTTCTCTAAAAAAATCCTATAGAATATTTAATGTCTCTAATGCTAGAGAAAATTTTATTTTATTATTATTGTTTAAAATACAAATTACATTGCGCATGAGGGATTACATTACCGAAGTTCTATTAAAGAATTAAAGAATATATTCAAATAAACAACATCATATGAACAAAATGTGCAAATTATTTCAGAATAAATTTGATAAAATCATGATGAATAATTCCCTTATCATATAAGCATGAAACAGAAACCAATTAATACGCGAAGCTGAGTTTATTCCTTCAGGTAAGATTATTAACAGCATACTTAAATGGTTTTTCTTTTTATTTATATTTTCTAATTAATAAATAAAAAAGTTACATTTGTTAATATTAAATATGACCTTTTCAGAAACTGTTATACCATAAAATTTTATAATATATCATAAAAACTACATTTCTTGAGCTTTAAGTTAAATCATGAATATAAATTTGAATTGATTCTACAGTATATTATTAAAAATATGAATTAATATTTTTTCCAACAATTTTCTCTATAATGATTTTTTTCCTCTGAATTTACTGAATTTACAATGCAAAACATTGTGTCTACTATACTAGTTCATATACGTAAGAAGTAATAAATAGACAATAAATTTATTTATTACTCTGTACTGTATATTTCTATTTTGCACGATATACTTGAGAGAATCAATTTTTTTTATTTATTCTTTAGAATAATGATTTTTATATTTGATCAATGAGTTCTTATATGTCAATTAAACGTAGCACAAACTTTATGTCGACCAAAAGAAAAAAAAGAAATAAGTCAAATGAAATTTGTGTATTCTTAAAATTATATGGCATCATGAATTATAATACCAAAGCAGATTCATAAAAGAAATCAATTTTATTTGTCTATTAAAATATCTTGAATAGGGATGGCAATGATCATGGTTATTAACCAGTCATGACCGGTTATGACCGTGACCAATATTGGTCGGTCAAAGGCTTCTGACCGCCCATTTAACCGACCGTTTAACCAACCGTTAACTGACCATTTAATCATTTAACACTTTTTTTACGAACTTAATCAATAAAAAAAGTTGTTATAACATTACTTTAGTGGATGTAATCAAAAAAAAACACTTTAACGTTTTTTCTTAATTAAATTCATTAAAAAAATGGTTAAACGGTCGGTTAAACGGTCAGAAAAATGGTCAGCCAAAACGGTTGGTCAGTCAAAGGCCCTTAACCGGTTATGACTGACTGATAACTGACCATGACCAACCGTTGCCATCCCTAATCTTGAATAATAATAAAAAAATTTCTTTTAATACAAATTTCTTAAAACTGTGTTGAAACTGGATTTTACGATCAACTTTTTTTTTTAGTGAAAATATATTTATGATAAAAATCGTATTCTTTGGCAGTAGCCTTGTTAGAATTTTTTTTTTTTTCTTTTTGCTTTTCGTGACAAATTCTTTGAATTTAGTATTAATAAACGGTTATTATTGTAAAGTTTATATTTATAGTATTCACTAAATTTCTTTAATATTATCTTTTTCAGTAATAATTGAATAATAAAAAAAGTACATTCTATTTTGCGGAAAGGTTGTATTGTTAAACTCTTTGTTAGACATTTTTGATTGGTATAAGTTTCTAATGCACCTTATCAAACTTTAGTTTTTTGACATTGGCTATTGTTGCTAACTTTGTGCAAATATTTATCACATGTTCACTTCTTTTAGTTAGTCTTGTAAAAGTTAACTTTTTATGTTAATTAATTGAAAAGAAAGAAACTTACAGGTTACAACTTATCTTTTATAAGTTAAAAAAGGGAAAAAGTCGAAATTTGCTATGATCGATATTTGCAAGTGAATTTTTTCATAATTAAAGTAGCAGAAAATTTATAAAAATAAAAAAAATGATTTCTAATACATTGAATCTAAAATTATCAATAATTCTAATTATCATTTGCATGCGAAATATTTTTCTACCTATCAATAACTTGTTTATCTGATTCACCATATTAAATTCTAATGATGATCGAAATCATATCATATATACCAGTATATTAAAAGACTAGAATATAAAGAAGTTGTCAGTATCAAATATAGGATTTCTCTAAAGCATTGTGGAATTCTTTTATATAAATCATCAGGTCTTTCTTTAAAAGGTAGTTTAAATTTCTAATATTATAAATAAAATTTTATAAATAGTATGTACTAATTAGTATCGCTAAGTTACTTTCAATTAGTGTTACGATCCGAATGAATCTGTGATCCATCAATCTGGTCCATTATGATCTGGATATCCGTGTAAATCTACGGATGCAATCTGGATACGATCCGGATATCCGTGGATGCATCCAAAAATAAACGTCACGTGACTAATTTTTTGGAAGAGATTAAATCCGGCCAGAATTAAACGATCACCATGAAAATTTCCTTATTTGGAAATTTGTGTAACATTTATGCAGTCAGGTTTGAATTTTTATTGGGCGGGAAATTTCCTTTTTTGGAAATTTGTGTAATGTTACGTAATCAACAGAAGCTTTTTTATTGGGCCGTTAACAATCCATATCTAAATGGATCATCCAGATTCATCCAGATTATTCATCCAGACCATCCGTCACCAATCTGGATGATTCGGATGAGTTATGGATCGGATAAATCTGCGGATTGATGGATTAGCGGATTGATGGATCGTAACACTACTTTCAATACCTAAATTTAAATTAAGAAATTCATTCATTTTCTGAACGCAAGCTACACGTGCATTAGTTCTACACAGATTAGTGGTCAAATTTCTTAAAATAAAGGAAAATTAAGAAAGAGGAGAATTAAATGATATATTGCCAAAATTCTTTAATCTTCCTAATAAGTGTCACTTGATTGGTTTAATCTTTTAAAGTTCAATGATTTTTCTCATGCTAAGTTATTACATGTCAAACACAAAAAATATCCTTTTTTAAAGTCAAGAACATTGTTATTAAAAATTAAATAAAAACTTTTGTTCTTTAAAGAGTTCTTTTTGTTTGTAAAATCATAGTCTCGTTAAACAAATTTTTTACTAAAATGCAATAAGTATATATGATAGAAATTTGGAATAATTTCTTTTTATGTCGTTGAATAGTAAACTTAAAATCTTGCGCAAATCTTTAAATCTTCTAAATATTATTACTTTGCATACTTTTTAGAAATATAAACAGATCATCAATTAAATAAGAATATATTATAAACCAGATTAAAAAGACAATTAGTTTTGAGCAAGGTGACAAAAATGAAAAAAAAATTTATCGCGGATTCCCATTTAATTAAAATTCCAACTTTCTTGTTTTCGATGACAAAACAAAATCTCTAACAAATTAAATTTATTAAATCTCCCTTATTTGACTCATGTCAATAAATTAATTATATTGGTTGAAATTCTTTAATATTTGTAATCTATCAACTACTTCAATAATATTTGGACGATAATCTGTGTCACCATTTCAACATTCTAAAAAAAAAAAAAAAAAAATTCATTAGATTAAATATTAATGTCTTAACAATTGAAATTCATATCTACTAGTATAAAGATCAACATAACCAGTAGGTGTATCAGGAATAGATGTTTCTCTAAGGCCTTCTGGAATTTTTACTACCAAAAAATAACTGCCTTTTCCATTAAATGGTGGTTGACCACTTGTTATCTCTCACAAAAGTACACCAACACTGTAAACATCGCTCTTTTCACTTAAAGAGTAGCGTGAATTGAGTTTGTATTTCTCTGAATCAACATAGTAGATCAAAATCTCTCTTTAATAATATTCCATAAGTGAATCAATTCTTTTCGATAAACCAAAGTCGGCTAACTTGACAGTGTTTTGGTGGATCAATATATATTTAGAGTTCTATTAAAAAGTATATTTTATATAAACAATACAATATGAACAAATGCACAATTATTTTAAGATGAATTGGATGAAATTACCAAATCATGATGAATAAATCCTTTATGATGTAAGCATGATACAGCACAAGCTAATTGGTATGCCAAACTGACTTTATCCCACCAGGTAAGATTGTTGAAGTATTTTTTCAAATAATTTCAAAGAGATCCACCATTAGCATGCTCCATTACAATTAAATATTCTTCCATTTTGCCTCCACTATTTCCTAATTTAAAAATAAGAAGAATTCTTCAATATTAATATAGAATAAAAATCTAGAATTATTAAATATACTGTACCTATCGATATCCCATAAAACTTTAAAATATTATCGTGAAAACCTACGGTTTAATGAATTTTAATCTAAATCACAAGCATAAATTTGAGAAAAGTTAACTTACAAATATTGGAATATTCGTTAATATTTTTTCATTATTTTAGAAAATACCTCACGAACAATTTCCTCTGTAGACTTTTTTTCCGAATTTCTAAAAGATTTTAGTGCTAATAGATATTTATCAAAATATCTTGCACTATAAATATTTCCGAACCCTTCACAACAAATTTGTGCAAGACTATAAAATCGCGTATAATGGTAATGTTTGAGATACCCATTATTAATAGCTTCTTCAATCCATTTGTTGCATGCTTCTGAGTTGCGACGCCCCTCTAGTACTAGGCTATCAGATACAAAATTTCCAAAATGGTTAGATATTCTCTTCTGATGGAAAATAATTGCTTGATATATTGGATGTATGGTTATTCATATTCTTTTTCAATTCATTTTCCTTATTTAATTTTATAGTAATAAAATTTACTATTTCATCAATTGCTAAATTAACTTCATTTGTGATAAAATTATTTATCACATCAGTTGAAAATTTAATCAAAGTATTACTTAAATTCTTAGTAACTATTCGAACAATTCCTGTATTATTAATCGCATACGAAATATTTCTCAATCTATTAACAACTTCACTCATAGTTGAACGCTTATCTGGTTCTCCATTCCAACATTCTAAAAAGATTGATTTCATTAGAGTTAAGCAAATGTATTATTATTAAACTAACATACGAAATCATATTTACCTTTATAAAGACTAACATAATCAGTAGGTGTATCAGGAATGGGTACTTCTCTAAAGCCTTGTAAAGTTTTCTCAATTAAATCACCATCTTCTTCAAAAGGTAGTCGTCCACTTGAAATCTCCCATAATAACACTCCAACACTATATACATCGCTCATCTCATTTAACTTGTATTCTTGGTTTTTAATAATTTCTGGATCAACATAGGGAATTACAACAAATAATTCTGAATGACTTTTGGTTACTTCTTCAATCCTTTGCGATAATCCAAAATCGGTTAGTTTGACAATATTTTGGTGAATTAGTATATGATTTGAGTGCTATTTATAATGGATGAAATAAAACAAGTAAGGTGACACAAACTGGTAATAATGATTTACATATCTGAAATTGAATTTATGTGACCCGGTTACCCAGCTTTTTATTTTTAAAATCAAAAAATTTTTTACCCAATAAAGCTTAATATTTAATATTTAATCGCAACGCTCATAAAAATTTTTTGTTATTGCGCATTATTTTTAAATTGAAATTATTTACACATATATATTAATATTAGAATTACAACTAAAAAAATGTATAAATTGAAAAGAATGTATAGAATGTATGAATTTGTCTATTGCTAAATTTATAAATAAATTTGTTAAATTTGTTATTTAATTCCGCTTCGTTAACCAAATCAAGTAATTATGATGCTTATAACTCGTTAACTTTTCCTTTTATGACTGCGCCCCTGATTGAGATAGTATGTAAAAGCGCTTCATTAACTTCCTTTTATGACTGTGCCCTCCAATTGAAATAAAACTAGTATGTAAAAAATGCTTCGTTAAATTTCCTTTTATGACTGCGCCCCTGATTGAAATAAACTAGTATATAAAAAATGCTTCGTTAAATTTCCTTTTATGACTGTACCCCAATTGAAATAAAATTATTAAAAAACACGTCAGAACAAACTTTTCGTGAATCTTTTTTTTGAATCTCAGCAAAATGCCGTTTGCAAACATTCGCATCTCTAAAGGGCCACGAGTTCTTCATGGATAGTACATCCATCCTATTCCTTATGAAATGACAATAAAAGATTTCTTTGTAAAGCTTGTATTAACTAAAGAAATATCCTCTGAAAGTGGTATTAATATAGCAGTTTCTGAAATAATAGAACGCGTCGAGTTAAGTGAAACGCCAGTATCAGCTGCTACTCAAGCCAGTCCTGACTGTAGTATCATAGAACTTACATCAAATATAGGTACTCACATTCATTATCGGCTCAAAAATGATACCACAATAATTCCTGATTTGGCATCACAACGGAACGGCTTCATGATTATTATGCAAAATGCACATAGAACCCAGTTGTACTTGCCGGTCTTCTCACAGTCAGGAAAAGCAAATCGCAAGCAAACATTACGCTGCGATCTTGTTGATTGGATTTGCCTTCATAACGGAGGATGGTCTAGTCAATCACTTGCTAATACACAAGGCAAACAATTTATTGTTAGCTTAGTTGAAACAATTTGGTACATTAACATGTGCAATCATGAAAAACTCAAAGAGCGTAGTTATCACATACCTGAGCTTTTTCATGAGTTTTTCGGTCGTGCAGATCCAGAATCATACAAGCAATCACGAAAATCTTTTGATGCAAATGAACTCAATTTGCATTGTCAAGCTCTTGCTCCATATGCTACATCATCATGGATGCTAATGGCGAATTTTAATTGGCTTCGTGATGCATTTGACCGTTTCATTGTTGCTATTTCGAATTATATTGGATTTCTGCAACGCCAGCGTGATATTACTGCTAAAAATCATGCATCGGANNCATACAAGCAATCACGAAAATCTTTTGATGCAAATGAACTCAATTTGCATTGTCAAGCTCTTGCTCCATATGCTACATCATCATGGATGCTAATGGCGAATTTTAATTGGCTTCGTGATGCATTTGACCGTTTCATTGTTGCTATTTCGAATTATATTGGATTTCTGCAACGCCAGCGTGATATTACTGCTAAAAATCATGCATTGGAAACTCCTGTGCGATCCATTGACAAAGCTGTCACAGTCAAAGTCCATAAGAAAATATTTGGGTAACACCTGTTGATAAAACCAAATATAATCATCTCAAAAACTTGCTCATTAATTTACCGTCATGGAAACCAGTTGATATTGAAGAATATCTACCAAATGATCCAGTGTAAGTACTAGATAGAATAGAATTAACATTGTTAATGATTGCTAGTATGTATTAATGAAAAATTTGCACTCATAGGCAAAGAATGCGCTATATCCAGGGGTTATCTCATGCATTTTCCTTCAAAATTGGAGAATACCGATTTAATTCAGGGAATAACTCTTTTAACGCAATTTCCATATGGAAGATTGACGAACATGCTGATGAAATGAAACTTTTACAAGAGAATACCCGTATTGTAAGTGAATTGCAAGTAGATGTGCCTTATTATCACACAAGAGCAATGCGAATAAATTATCAACGTACCTGTGATCTACTTCTTCCAAAGGTCAAGTCATCAACACTTTGAACAATATATCGAATGTTAACAGGTGATGTTTCTGCAGCTAATACTACAAACGATGCGAAAGTTGATGGGCGTGTTAGGCTTGCTTTAGAACTTGGGGATCCAGAAATTACCATTGATTTACGTGAACATAGAAGCGGAAGATCTAGCAAATATGATGCCTTTTGGAAAATTGCAGCTCAGCTTCTTGCAGGGAAAGCAGCAGATGCTGTAACTGCTGTAGATGAACGCAGACATGGCACAGTTGTGCATCTTGCTACTGCAATCTCAGTGAATGATCTTTTATGTCAGATTAAACGTGAATGCCCACCAGAAACGCTAATTCCTAGTGCACAATGGATACGATTGCAGTTCTGGCCCAAGAATCCAACGTGACTCAGTAGCTTGCAATTCACTGGTCTATTGCCTCTAAAGTTTATGATTCAAACACGTCAACTACGAGCTTTCCATCCTGATGTTCACTACGCATCAGCATTGTTTCGTTATGAGAAAGAATTTGCTGTTAATTTTAGAAAGATCACAAATTTGATCTTTTTAGATGACAAATATCACTGCAAAGTTGGAGAACCTGGATTTCCCGTTGCTGCAATAGAAAGAAGAAAGAAAGTCGTAGTCAGTAAGGACACCACATTTGCAGTTGCTGACCATGACTTCACCAAAACGGGAATCATACCAAGTGTAGCAATGGTATGCAACATACCTGAATCGATCAATGGTGATTTTTATGCAGGAAAAGTACACATTGGGTTAAAAGATCCAATCTTTCAACCTTCTTCACCTCTCCGACATGCAACAGAACTGTACCAACTACTTCTTGAAGAAGAGCTTGTTAACAAGCCTGTACTGTGTCTCTATACGGATGGTGGACCAGATCATCATTGTACATATGCTCGTGTTCAGCTCTCATATATTTGTCTTTTCATTGCACTGGACCTCGATTATTTTGTTGCTGTTCGAACTCCACCACAACATTCGTGGAAAAATCCTGTTGAGCGTATCATGTCAATTTTAAACCTAGGACTACAAAGCATTGGCCTGATGCGATCTGAAATGAATGATGATTCAGAAAGGTTAATGAGCAAGTGTGGCACAATGAACAAAATCCGCAAAACTGCCAAAGAGAATTCTACCTTGAAGATATATCTAAATGCAAGTCTTCAGGCACCAATTAATTTGGTTCGTAGCGTATTTAACTGTCAGTCTCTTAAAGACGAGCCTTTTGAGACATTTACCGTAGCATCAGAGATAGAAATGGAGAGATTCTGGGAAATGATTCAGCTTGTGGATGACAGTGTTACCAATTGCAGAACATATAAAACAAAGGGTAAATAAAAAGTTTGAGTGAATTAAAAAAAACCTCAATTAACTTCTTGTTTTTATTTAAAGCCGCTTCTACAAAAGTTCTTTGAACATTGTTGCACAGCAAGGCATTACTCGTTTACGATAAAAAAATGCGGTGAACCTGCTTGTACCATTTGCCGTCCTCCTCGTTGTTTGCCAGAAGATTTTGAACAATTGCATCGTCTTCCAGATCCAGAGCCTGAAGAGGACATGCATTACAAGTCATTTGAAGAGCTGTATGGTAAAGAAACAAAAGAAAATCATAGACCTTCACTTAAGAATACTAAAACAAAAATGAAATCTACAAGGGCGAAACATACAATGCCATTTTGCCCTTCTGCTGTACGTGCAAAAAATGTTGGCATCACCGTAAATTGCGTTGAGTGTGAGAAGCCATGTCTTTTATTCAGTGCAAAGAAACTCACCGAAAAAGATAAGACAATACTGCGGAGATTCTTGGATACAATCTTCTATACTTGTGGTATGTCGTTCCATAACACATGTGATCTAGCAATGGCTATCCCACCAAAACAACATGATGACGACACTGAGAACGATGATGAAGAAGCTGACGATCAAGAAATTATGGATATGGAAGATGATAACAAAAATGAACGGGGTGAACCTGAAGACTCAGATAATGAGGATGAAGAATCCGGTAATAATGAGGAAGAAGAGCCTGAAGAAGAAGATACTGTGGAAGAGGAGGACTCTATTCGTGAAATATTTTTAAGAGTCTTTGTTAATGACTCGTGGTTTTGTGCATCGCAAATCGAGAGACCATACTACTCGGCTGGGATCTATCCGGATATTTGTTTCGAATGCGGAAGTCAAGAAGTTACTAAAGCAGCAAAAGGTGAACACCCACATTGCAGTGGTTGTGGTGGCAATACTAATTTATCAAAGAAACGTCTAAGGTGGAAACAGGGTGGTAGAGACAAAAGGAAGTGTAAAATAGGCTAAGGTTTCCAACAGGCAATTGAAATTTTTTGTATGTATGCGTTTATGTATGCGATTTAGTCAATTTAAGAAACTGTACATTCAGGTTCAAGTATATGCGGTAATACAATATATGTGGTTTATCACATGATAGTATTAAAATATAAACTGTTTTTATTGGCCAATTATATAAAATATAAAAAAAAAATTTAAAATTTCGAAATCAGATTTACCGACCCGGGCGGGATATGTAAACCATTTTTACCAGTTTGTGTCACCTTATAATAAATTAATTTTTTGTGTACATTTTAATAACATCAAGAATTCATTTTTAAAATAATATAGTTTGAATAAATGCATAANTACCAAATGATCCAGTGTAAGTACTAGATAGAATAGAATTAACATTGTTAATGATTGCTAGTATGTATTAATGAAAAATTTGCACTCATAGGCAAAGAATGCGCTATATCCAGAGGTTATCTCATGCATTTTCCTTCAAAATTGGAGAATACCAATTTAATTCAGAGAATAACTCTTTTAACGCAATTTCCATATAGAAGATTGACGAACATGCTGATGAAATGAAACTTTTACAAGAGAACACCCGTATTGTAAATGAATTGCAAGTAGATGCACCTCATTATCACACAAGAGCAATGCGAATAAATTATCAACGTACCTGTGATCTACTTCTTCCGAAGGTCAAGTCATCAACACTTCGAACAATATATCAAATGTTAACAGATGATGTTTCTGCAGCTAACACTACAAATGATGCAAAAGTTGATGAGCGTGTTAGGCTTGCTTTAGAACTTGGGGATCCAGAAATTACCATTGATTTACGTGAACATAGAAGCGGAAGATCTAGCAAATATGATGCCTTTTAGAAAATTGCAGCTCAGTTTCTTGCAGGGAAAGCAGCAGATGCTGTAACTGCTGTAGATGAACGCAGACATGGCACAGTCGTGCATCTTGCTACTGCAATCTCAGTGAATGATCTTTTACGTCAGATTAAACGTGAATGCCCACCAGAAACGCTAATTCTTAATGCACAATGGTTACGATTGCAGTTCTGGCCCAAGAATCCAACGCGACTCAGTAGCTTGCAATTCACTGGTCTATTGCCTCTAAAGTTTATGGTTCAAACACGTCAACTACGAGCTTTCCATCCTGATGTTCACTACACATCAGTATTGTTTCGTTATGAGAAAGAATTTGCTGTTAATTTTAGAAAGATCACAAATTTAATCTTTTTAGATGACAAACATCGCTGCAAAGTTGAAGAACCTGGATTTCCCATTGCTGCAATAGAAAGAGGAAAGAAAGTCGTAGTCAGTAAGGACATCACATTTGCAGTTGCTGACTATGACTTTACCAAAACGGGAATCATACCAAGTGTAGCAATGGTATGCAACATGCCTGAATCGATCAATGGTGATTTTTATGCAGGAAAAGTACACATTGGGTTAAAAGATCCAATCTTTCAACCTTCCTCACCTCTCCGACATGCAACAGAACTGTACCAACTACTTCTTGAAGAAGAGCTTGTTAACAAGTCTGTACTGTGTCTCTATACGGATGGTGGACCAGATCATCATTGTACATATGCTCGTGTTCAGCTCTCATATATTTGTCTTTTCATTGCACTGGACCTCGATTATTTTGTTGCTGTTCGAACTCTACCACAACATTCGTGGAAAAATCCTGTTGAGCGTATCATGTCAATTTTAAACCTAGGACTACAAAGCATTGGCCTGATGCGATCTGAAATGAATGATGATTCAGAAAGGTTAATGAGCAAGTGCAGCACAATGAATGAAATCCGCAAAACTGCCGAAGAGAATTCTACCTTGAAGATAGATCTAAATGCAAGTCTTCAGGCACCAATTAATTTGGTTCATAGCGTATTTGACCGTCAGTCTTTTAAAGATGAGCCTTTCGAGACATTTACCGCAGCATCAGAGATAGAAATGGAGAGATTCTGGGAAACGATTCAGCTTGTGGATGACAGTGTTACCAATGAAGACTGTACTGCAGAACATATAAAACAAAGGGTAAATAAAAAGTTTGAGTGAATTAAAAAAAACCTCGATTAACTTCTTGTTTTTATTTAAAGCTGCTTCTACAAAAGTTCTTTGAACATTGTTGCATGGCAAGGCATTACTCGTTTACGATAAAAAAATGCGGTGAACCTGCTTGTACCATTTGCCGTCCTCCTCGTTGTTTGCCAGAAGATTTTGAACAATTGCATCATCTTCCGGATCTAGAGCCTGGAGAGGACATGCATTACAAGTCATTTGAAGAGCTGTATGGTAAAGAAACAAAAGAAGATCATAGACCTTCACTTAAGAATACTAAAACAAAAATGAAATCTACAAGGGCAAAACATACAATGCCATTTTGCCCTTCTGCTGTATGTGCAAAAAATGTTGGCATCACCGTAAATTGCGTTGAGTGTGAGAAGCCACGTCTCTTATTCAGTGCAAAGAAACTCACCAAAAAAGATAAGACAATACTGCGGAGATTCTTGGATACAATCTTCTATACTTGCGGTATATCGTTCCATAACACATGTGATCTAGCAATGGCTATTCCACCAAAACAACATGATGACGACACTGAGAACGATGATGAAGAAGCTGACGATCAAGAAATTATGGATATGAAAGAGGATAACAAAAATGAACGGGGCGAACCTGAAGACTTGGATAATGAGGATGAAGAATCTGGTAATAATGAGGAAGAAGAACCTGAGAAAGAAGATACTGTGGAAGAGAAGGACTCTATTCGTGAAATATTTTTAAGAGTCTTTGTTAATGACTCATGGTCTTGTGCATCGCAAATCAAGAGACCATACTACTCGGCTGGGATCTATCCGGACGTTTGTTTCAAATGCAGAAGTCAAGAAGTTATTAAAGCAGCAAAAGGTGAACACCCACATTGCAGTAGTTGTGGTGGCAATACTAATTTATCAAAGAAACGTCTAAGGTGGAAACAGGGTGGTAGAGACAAAGGGAAGCATAAAATAGGCTAAGGTTTCCAACAGGCAATTGAAATTTTTTGTATGTATGCATTTATGTATACGATTTAGTCAATTTAAGAAACTGTACATTCAGGTTCAAGTATATGCGGTAATACAATATATGCGGTTTATCACATGATAGTATTAAAATATAAACTGTTTTTATTGGCCAATTATATAAAATATAAAAAAAAAATTTAAAATTTCGAAATCAGATTTATCGACCCGGGCGGGATATGTAAACTATTTTTACCAGTTTGTATCGCCTAATCAACAATGTTGCGTGTTAACAAATTGGTAACAATGTAATGTAATAGATACATTTTAATGAACTCTGAAATTATAATTACCAAATCACTATGTACAATTCCTTCTGAATGCATGCATTGAACAGCACAAGCTAGTTGATAAGCAATATTTAATTTGTCATTCCAAGCTAGTGTATCGAAATTTTTTTTTAAATATTGCCTAAGGGTTCTGCCGTCTGCATACTCCATTACCAACGAATAATATTTCAATGAATTGTTTAAATTACATTGATTCTCTGCTATGAAAGAAAAACTTAATTAACTATAACTTTAATAAATTTATAAAATAGTTCTCAATCATACCCAATGTAACTCCATGGAAACAAATGACATTATCATGAAAATCAACATCACGTAGAAATGTTAACTAAAATACCAAAATTTTTTGAAAATAAACTTATAAGAATTAAACTAATAGAATAATTTTATTATTTTTTTTTTTTTTATATGCAGTAACGTAATTACTTCTCTGACTACTTCTCTAGGTGTAAATTTGTTATACTTTAAAAAAGATTTTAATACTAAATATTGTCCCGTATTTTTCCACTTGACACGATAAACTTTTCCAAATGGAAATAGCTTCTTCAATCCATTCGATTGGATTATCTATATTATCGTTTTCAGTCATGTGTGAATATTGAAAATATATGACTTTCTTTTGCATTGAAAAAATTTATCGTTCTGTTATTTATAATCTTTTTTACTAATATTACCAGGTTCCAATTATGTGGAATTCCGATTATACAATCACAAAATGGGTTATGGATTTATTACAATGATATGGTTTTTGATTATTTCTATGAAAGGTAATGTAAATAAAAGTTTTCTAGTCAGAATTAAACTAGGTTCAAACACACTTTATTGTAAAAGACATTTTCGACAAAGAACATTCTAGCAATTAATTTTAGAATTTTCACAATACAGATTGTAAACTTGGAAAATTCTATGTATTTTTTTTTTTGTACTCATTATGTCATTATATCATACATAATTTTTAACAAAGAGAAAAAAAAAAGAAATTCACAATACAGGTTCGCAAAAAATGTAAAATTTCCTTTTTTGAATATGAATTATTATGTAATTCCAGCCTCATCGGTAGTCGATCCTATTTCTTTTTAACCGATAATAATAATTTAACTTATTGATCGAAAGGTCATTTCTTTGCAATAATTTATCTCTTGACGACAATATATGCATAAGATAAATATTATTTACGGCTTTTTCACTCTAATAATTCTTTTCACAAATACATGTAAACTGTAGAGGCCTGCAATGGGTAAACCCGGATTTTCATTAATTCTGGCCAAATTTTCCACTTAATTTCAGCTGAAATTTAACTTATCATTCACGAAACATTTTTTTTTTCAATTCGGATGATAGTTTTTATCTGGATCGAAACACTAGCTTATATAGATCATATTAATGAATAAGTTGAATCGTTATAGTTGATAAAATAATAATTAATTAGTTTTTATTGAATGGGATAGATTGTTAACTTCATCGGAATTTATTGAAGTGGTAATAATTTTATACTTTCAGATGATTGATAAGAAAATAAAGTAATTTAAGAAAGGTTTAAGTCGATTCTCTGAGGTAATAACTGAATGACGTGAAAAATAAAAAATTAATGAAAAGTATTCATATATATAAATTTTATTCCATCTCCAAC
Source organism: Oehlia diaphana (assembly GCA_003833135.1). Taxonomy (NCBI): domain Eukaryota; kingdom Fungi; phylum Glomeromycota; class Glomeromycetes; order Glomerales; family Glomeraceae; genus Oehlia; species Oehlia diaphana. The sequence goes on along the minus strand of QZLH01000170.1, from coordinate 100,190 downwards.
TTGTAAAAGCTAATAGTTAATAATTGAATACTTGGAGTAGCAAATAGAGCTGTGACTTCATTACCCGTTTACCTGGATACAACCCGGGTATACTTGGTATTTGTAAGTATGTGAGTTATTATATAGCAAATGGGTAAAAATAAGCAATACTAATTTGGTATCTGTTTTATATGTTGATATATAAATATCTGGTATTTACCCAGGTAGCCAAAAATTAAAATTTGCCAAATTTATATAATAACTCTGACCATAATTTTAATGCCGGCCGGAATTAAGGTTTATAGGATCTTTGCGACAGTTGATGATCGTCCGCACAAAGAATTATTTTTTAATTGACTAAATAGAATTTTTATTAACTCTGGCCAAATTATGAATTTCGGTCAGATTGAATAATTGTTGATAGTCACTACTAGCAATTATTCTATAACTGTAATAAGACTTTTTATTTTTTAAAGCTTAAATGATATCAAATTTTGTAAATTCAATAAATATCTTGATTTATATATTTATTGAGAAATCGGGTCATACCTAATAAATAATAAATTGGTAAAATGGTTAATACCGCTATGGAGCCGGGTAACAATTTTGACGGATCACAGCTATAGTAGTCTAGTAGCAAACATTTATTACAATCACAAAAATTGAGGTAATAATATAATAATCTAAACTTTACTAACATATAAAGTATATGTGTAACAAAATTATTAGTATATATTAATACTATAATTTAGACTAATTCTTTTAGCCTCATTAACTTCATTTGTGCATTTAAGTTTTCTTGTTTGGCAGATTTTTCATACCAATAGATCGCTTGGTTTATATCTTTTGCAAGTCCTTCTCCAATCTCATATTTTCTGGCAAGATTAACTTGAGCTTTATTATTTCCAAGTTTTGCTGCTTTTTGATATAATTCAAGTGCTTTATATTTATCAATTCTAATCCCAATTCTATCTTGGTAACAACGACCTCACTAAATTGTTTATTCCATATGTATTTCCTAAATCTGCAGCAGTTTTATATAATTTGAATGCTATTTTTCTATTAATTGTCATTCCAATTCCAACTTCATAACAACATCCTAACATATTTATTCCATTTGAATATTTTCCTTCAGCTGATTTTTTAAATAAATCAAAAGTTTTGATATTATCTTTTTCAATAACTTTTCCTTCCTTGTACATAAAAGCAAGGCTATATAGAGCCCTACTATTTCCATTATTTGCGGCTTTTTCATACCAACAAATTGCTAGATTTGTATCTTTTTTGGTACCTATTCCTTTTTCATAGAAATACCCGATTTTGTATTCTCCTGCTGCATGATTTTTGTTTGCTATATTTTCATAAAATTCAAAAGCTAACTTTTCATCCTTTACAATTTTATTACCAGATTCATAATATAATCCAACATGATATCGTGCTAATATGTGATCTTTTTTTAATGCATCAAAAAACAAATTAAATGCTTTCCAATCATTTTTGATTGCTCCAATCCCACGATAATACAAATATCCAAGCAAAAATATAGAATTTGTATTATTCTGATTATGTAGTAACCAATCATAAATTTCTTGTAAGTTTATATTATGATTTTTGAAATAATCAAAGATATGTTCTTTTGTTACTCCCAATTCTTTTCCTTCATTTATCTCTTTACAAATAAGATTAACTAATTCATCAACATATTTTAAAAATTGATCATTCAAATATTCCGTTATTTCATAGATTTTATTCGTAACCTTTTTATCCAATCCACCAGCTGATGAAAATTCAGACTTGTCAATATTTATATTGACTAAATCATCATCATCAATTTTTGTTGTTTCATCATTTGGAAAAATAATATCATTCAGTCGATTAACTACTTTACATATAGTTGGACGATTATCTGGCTCCTCATTCCAACAATCTAAAGAAATAATAACCTTTAAGTTAGTAATTGTTTTGTTAAAGTTACTTATAAAATATTATATTTACCGGTATATAACTTGACATAAGTGATTGAAGTATCAGGAATGGGCTTTTCTCTCAAACCTTGTATAATTTCATAAATTAAACTAATATCGTATTGCTCTCCTTCAGTATAAAAAGGCAGTCGACCACTGGATATTTCCCATAACAATACTCCTACACTATATACATCACTCATTTTATTTAATTTATATTTTCGCTCAATTAACCTTTTTGGATCAGTATATGGAATCACACCAAATAATTTTTATTGACTTTGGGTATCTTCTTCAAACCTTTTCAATAGCCCAAAATCGGCCAGTTTAACAATATTTTGGTGAACTAATATGTTATTGGAGTGCTAATTAAATGGATAAAAATTTGTTAATCGAGATTTTACATTAAGTGTTAATGGATAAGTAATATAAGGAATAATGCAATTACCAAATCACTATGCACAATTCCTTCATTATGCAAGCACGAAACAGCACAAACTAGTTGATAAGCTAGACTTAATTTGTCATCACAAGTAAATTTATCGAAATTTTTTCTTAAATATTCTCTAAGAGTTTCACCGTCTGCATACTCCATTACCAATGAATAATTTTTTGGTAGATTATTTTGATCATTTTCTAATATGTACCATAAAAAAATTTTGTTAATTTTTAAGGTTTATAAAAACACCACATCAAAAGATTTTCATTGGATTTTATCATACCTGACGTAACTCCATAGAAATGAATAACACTATCATGAAAATCAGCTTCACTTTGAAGTTTTAACTAATAAAAAATATAAATACAATAAGAATCATTATAGAATAAAAAGATATAGTATTTCTTTTTTATTTACATAAAATAATTACCATTTCAATGATCTCATTGTCAGTAGCTTTGTTAAATTTTAAAAAAGATTTTATTGCTAAATATTTTTCATATTTTTCTGGATTTTTCCAATTTGCACGATAAACTTTTCCGAATGATCCAGTACCAATTTCTTTAATATCATTAAAATATTTATATTCATAATATTCAATAAGTTTCTTTGAAATAGCATTTTCAATCCATTCGTTTGGATTATTGATATTATCATTTTTAGCTATTATTGAATGAAAGAAATAATAATAAAAAGAATTATTTATTGTTTATTGAGGAAAGAAAAATTTTTTTTTTTTTTAGAATATTCATTTAACTTACGTATTAGTTTTAGTCTCAGCATGTATTCTGATGATCGCTCCGTTTTTATTTAAGGATAAAAATATCTTTACTACGCATCCTTACACATTCGGAGTAACAAAGAATAATGTTTTCCTATATGAAATCACGTGATTTTTTTTAATAGAATGTAATAGCATAATTTCAGCAAGTATAGCTAACTTCAAATTTCGCAGGTTTATTTTATTTTATTTTATTTTTTTTGACAATTTTATAAATTTGATTATCATTACCAATAGACTAAAATTTGGGCCAAAGATTAATAAATCTGGAGTAGTGGCTGATCATATGATAATTTATAATTTTGGCCAAAATTACGGGATTTGCTGATCATATCACCCACGGTTCAAATTGATAATTTGAGCGGAGAAATATTTTAATTTACATTTAGCAATTATCATATAGAACAGCAGACACTTTTTTTTTGTTTTAAATAAAGTAGAATTGTCATGAATTTATTATAATTTTAAGCGGTATATCTTTTTAGCTCATATTATAAATTCATATCTTTGATTCCGTTATCTTTTCTGTTGAGCAATTGTTTTGTGCCTCTAACAGCACCTGCATTTCTTCTTAGTTCTAAAGAATCTAAAAAGAAGAAAATTAATAAAAAGAAGTAGCGCGTCTTCACTCCCATTACAATAATGCTTGTATCCTATAAAAAATTTTATCCATTATTTCTGTAAAAAACTCTGTAAAAATGAGCCTTTCACAGATCCATTCACCAGAATAGTCAAAACGAATATGTTGACCTTGTCTAAAAAAAAAAATCTAAAATAGAAATTATATGAATTTTGAAATTAGATTAATCCTTTTTACATGAGTAAAAAAAAAGTTTAAACTTTTTTAATAAATCACTATTTTCAATTTATTTAAAAATTTAAATATAATCACATTACACGAAGGATTTTTCTGAATAAATATTCCAGATTTTATTATAAAAAGATTTTAATTGATTCAAATAATATGGCAACAAAATACCATATAAAAGAAGATGCTAAATTGAATCTAATTATTCATTTTGAATGATTTATTCAGTTAGTGATTCTACAATACGTTATACTATAGGATAACGGAAGTAATAGAAACTGATTGCCGGCACAGCCATAGAATCATATTCTTATGAAATCCTTTTTATTTTTTTTTAATGGTTTATTAACAAGTTTATTTAATTACTAACTAATTACTGTAATTAGTAAAATTTTTTGACTAATATTTCTCCCTATAAAAAATATGGACACGGTTAATATACGGTATTACCGTATTTTGCGAACAGTATCATTACAGTATCATTAAAGTATTTTAACAGTATTTTCACATACGATATACATTCGGTATTTTGCACACCGTATTATATACACGGTATTTTTAAATAGTAAAGATTTGTATACTTTATACTTATATGCAGTATTATATCTCAGTTTATAATGTATGTGATTATTTGCGAACAGCATGGTATTCCAGTTTATAACGTATGTTTTATAAT
>QZLH01000170.1:69012-91335 GCA_003833135.1 Oehlia diaphana | reverse complement strand
ACAAATGTATGAAATTAAAATACCGTATCATACAGTCTATTCACCGTATACTTTGTTACATTTTTTATTATTGGCATTTTGCGAACAGTATACATAATACTGATGTGCAGTATATAAAATTGCGAACAGTATCAAAGATGCGAATATATAGTATATAAACAGTGTACATATTTTTTATAGGGTCTGATTTTGACTATAGATCTATCCTTTTAAATAAAAATTGTTCTATAAAAAAATAATAAAAAAAAGTTATGATAATTAATTGAAACTAACTTCTTAGGCTTATTAATTTCATTTGTGCATTTAGATTTTCTTGTTTGGCAGATTTTTTATACCAATAGATCGCTTGGTCTATATCTTTGCAACTCCTTCTCCAATTTCATATTTTTTGGCAAGATTAAATTGAGCTTTATTATTCCCTAATTTTGCTGCTTTTTGATATAATTCAAGTGCTTTATGCTTATCAATACTAGTACCAATTCCATATTGGTAACAATAACCTAAATTATTTATTCCATATGTATTTCCTAAATCTGCAGCATTTTGATATAATTCAAATGCCATTTTTCTATCAATTTCAGTTCCAATACCGACATTATAATAATATCCTAATATATTTATTCCATTTGAATAATTTCCTTCAGCTGATTTTTCAAATAATTTAAAAGCTTTGTTTTTATCCTTTTCGACAATATTTCCATCTTTATATGAAGAAGCAAGATTATATTGAGCTCTAATATTGCCATTGTTTGAAGCTTTTTTATACCAAAAAATTGCTTGATTTATATCATATTTAATGCTTATTCCTTTTTCATAAAAATATCCAATTTTATGTTCTCCTGCTGCATAATTATTTTTGGCCACATTTTCATATAATTCAAAAGCTAATTTTTCATCTTTTGCAGTTTCATTACCAACTTCATAATATAATCCAACATGATATTGTGCCAATATATGACCTTGTTCTGACGCACTAAAAAATAAATTAAATGCTTTCCAATCATGTTTAATTGTTCCAATTCCATGATAATTAAAATATCCAAGTAATAAAATATGTTTTGTATTATCCTGATTATGTAATAACCAATCATAAATGCCTTTTAAATCTATATTATGATTTTTAGACTAATCAAAAATATGTTGCTTTGTTACTCTCAATTCTTTTCCTTCATTTACCTCTTTGAGAATAAGATTAGATAATTCATCAATATGTTTCATTATTTGACCATCCACTAATTGTTCTATTATTTCATGTATTTCATTCGTATCCATTTTACTCAACCTGACAGAAGAAGTATAAGTTTTACCAATATTAATTACAGCTAATTTTTCATCATTTGTTTAATCAATTTTTGTTTCATCAACATGTTTCGTTATTTGACCATTCACTAATTGTTCTATTATTTCACGTATTTCATTCGTATCCATTTTACTCAAGCCGACAGATGAAGTATAAGTTTTACCAATATTAATAACAGTTAATTTTTCATAATTTGTTTGATCAATTTTTGTTGTTTCGCTTTCATCATTTGGAAATATTGTAGATCAATTACTTCACATATAGTTGGACGATTATCTGGCTCTCCATCCCAACAATCTAAAGAAAAAATCGGTTTATGAGTAATTTTTATTAAAATCATATTTATTATATATAAATAATTTTAATATTTTTTTACCGGTATAAAGCTTGATATAAGTGATTGAAGTATCAGGAACGGGTTTTTCTCTCAAACCTTCTGAAATTTCATAAATTAAACCAATGTCATATTTCTCGTCTTCAATATAAAAAGGCAGTCGACCTCTCGATATTTCCTATAATAATACTCCTACACTATATATATCACTCATATTATTTAATTTATATTTTTATTTGATCAATCTTTTTGGATCAATATAGGGAATAACACCAAATAATTTTGAATGACTTTTAGTTACTTCCTCAATTCTTTTCGATATCCAAAATCAGCTAGTTTAACAATATTTTGATGAATTAATATATTATTGGAGTGCTATCATATAAATGAATAATTAATGTTAGGCGGTAATGGATTAGTAATAATGAAAATTATATATTATAATATATCCTATAAAATATAATTACCAAATCACTATGCACAATCCCTTCGTCATGTAAACATGAAACAGCACCCCTATGAAAAAAGATTGTGTGATAATTGTATGATACTTGTGCGATAATTGTGCGATAAATTTTGAGTATACAGAAATTATATAAAAAATATACAAGAAATGTTCAACACTGTACAGAAATTGTGCTAAAAATTGCAATACCTCAAAAATTGAGTAGTTGCAATTTTCAACACATTTTCTGTATGGTATTGAATGTTTATTGTATGTTTTTTATACGATTTCTGTATGCACAAAATTTATCACACAATTATCACACAATTATCACACAATCTTTTTTCATAGGGCACAAGCCAGCTGATAAGCGATGATGAGTTTATTATCCCAACTAAGTTTATCGATATTTTTTTTTAAATATTGTCTGAGGGTTCCACCATCTGCATACTCCATTACCAAATAATAATTTTTCGATAAATTATTTTGATTATTCTCTAATATATATAAAAAAATTTGTCATCTAATTACTTCTATTATATCAAAAGATTTTTGATGAATTTCATCATACCTGACGTAACTCCAAAGAAACGAATAATATTATCATGAAAATCAACTTCACGTTGAAGTTTTAACTAAATTATGATTTAATAATTTTTTTTTATATTGAAAAATTAATATACGATAAAAATAATAACGAAAAAAAGCGTATATATAAAAGATAATATTTACCTCTTCAACAATTTCTTTGATAGTAGTTTTGTCATGATTAAAATAAGATTTTAATGCTAAATATTGTTCTTTATTTTTCCAATTTGCACGATAAACTTTACCAAATGCTCCAAAACCAATTTCTTCTATATTACTAAAATATTCATATTCATAATATTTAATATATTTCTTTGAAATAACTTCTTCAATCCATCATTTGGATCATCAATATTATCATAATTGAACGATGGGGTGAAATTAATTTATTTTGAAAAGGATTAAATTAAAACAGAATTTGTAATCCGGTTAATTATTTTTCCATAATCAATTGTACTAGGATCGGGGCTGTACCTGAATATCGATTCTTATTCTTGTGCACCCGATTTAGAAAAAGTCAGTTCTGTTTAGTTGTACGAATTATTCAGTATGTTGTGTGATGATCAATTTAAGCAAAAAACAGATATTCTAAATAGAATTTACTCTGCATTATGAATTACAAATAGATTATCTAGTATCTGCTATTAATTAATTTTCAAAGTGCTGCGATTCGTCCAGGTTACCAGGTTTCCTTAAATGGTGGGATTGTGGTATGATGTCATTAAACTGGCTTGCATAGTTTATTAACTCTGGTAATACTATCTAGGGGTTAGATAAATTAACGGGACAACTTTAGATTATACAGACTTATCAATATTTCAAAAAAAAAATATTTTCGTGTAGTTTCACATTTCATCATCACCGATTTATCATTTTTTCATGGATTATATTGATTATCGGTAGATCTTTCACTTTAAACATGGGGTACCGTTGCATTTTACTATTAACTCCATAGTAATTTACATATGGAGACAGTTTTGGTGATCATTTGACCAGTCTGTGTTGGCCCTGTTAATTTATTAATACTTTTAAAGATAATTTTACAATCTCATATCATAACATGAGATCACGGGATTGTTTATTGTTTTGTTATGATACGTTTTTGTTTTTTATATACAGTAAACCCTTACTTTAATGAGTTTAATCTTCCTTTCTGTCTTTTCTTTCCTTTCTCTTTTCTCTTTTCTCTTGTCTTATTTTTGTTATTTTTTCTAAATTTTTCTTCTTTCTTCGTTACCCTCTTTTAAAAAAAATTTTTTTTTTCGTATCTCACTTTAAAAAAATTTTTTTTCATCACTCTCCTTTAAAAAAAATTTTTTTCATCATTCCCTTAAAAAAAATTTTTTTTGATTTATTCTTTTATTCCCACTTTTCTTTTTTTTTAAAAAAATTTTCTTCTTTCTATTTCTATTTCCTCTTTATAAAAAATTTTTTATTTTTCTAACTTTACCATCCTCCCTTTAAAAAAAAAATTTTTTTAGCTTTTCTAACTTCGTTGCCTCTCTTTTTAAAGAAATATTTTTTTTTTGATTTATTCTTTACTCCCCAGTCTCCCCTTTCTTTTTTATTTATATTTATCCCTTTTTTATTTCATAGGCCAGCAAATTTTTTTTGTGAGAAGATTCAGTTTCTTTTTTCTTTTTTGTAAGTTGGGTTCAGATTCTTTTCTTTTTGTAGGTTATTTCAGTTTTGTTACTTCTGAGTCTTCTTTTTTTGATGGTCAGCTTTGGATTTATTTTGTTATTTTGGTTTCTTTTTCATCAGACGCTTCATAATTCTTTTCTTTTATGTAGGTCAGACATTCTGGAGTTATCTTTCTTTTTTTGTAGGAATGCTGACCTTTGGTGACTTGGATAGGGATGGCAACGGTCAGTCATGGTCGGTCATCGGTCAGTCATAACCGGTCAAGAACCTTTGACCGACTGACTGACTGTTTGACTGACCGTTTGACCGACCAGTCTGACTGACTGTTTAACCGATCCTGAAAATGTTTGCGAAACATTTTTTTTTATGAAATACTTAATAAAAAATGTTTTCGCAACGTTTTTTATTAAAATAATTAAAAAATGTTTGCAAAACATTTTTTTATTAAATTTTATATTAAAAAATGTTTCGCAAACATTTTCAGGATCGGTTAAACGGTCAGTCAGATCGGTCGGTCAAACGGTCGGTCAGAGGTCTTTGACCGACCGATATCAGTCACGGTCATGACCGGTCATAACAGGATAATGACCGTGACCGTTGCCATCCCTAGACTTGAACGATTGCAGATACTATATGAGGGGGGTTTTGTTTCCGATTAAGTTAGACATTCTTATGTTTCTTTTTTTTTTAGGTTGTTTGACTCCAAATGAACCTGAACTTATAGATAATTTTGGTTGCAATAGGTGGTTTTAATAATGAGGAAATTTATTTTTTATTTTTTATTTAATTTAATAAAGTAAAATTAGATTTATGTAAATACAATTATAGTAAATTGTAATACAAATAGTAAATTCAGTGACCAGATTATATAAATTTTGTGATAAAATCAGTGATCAAATCATGTAAATTCCACATGAATCCTGTGCAAATTCCACATCCAAACCATAAGCTGTATCCTATTATGATACATTATTTCTAAGGAAAAAAATTGTATAAAAACTTATAAAAAATGTCCAATTTTTTTATAGGGGACAATTTTTATAGGGACCAACCAGGGCGGTTTTGGTTAATCTGCAGGTATGGGCTTCATTTCACCTGGATCTTTGACGTGGCATGTAAGAGATAGTGGTCTTCTTATAGGCCTTCTTCCTAATCCATCAGAATACTGTTAGACTAACAGATTTTGGCTTATCAAAAAGAATTGATGAACAATCAAAACCATTTGGATTAGTTCCTTATACTGATTCAAAAAGTTTTATAGAAATACAACAGAATTATATTTATTAAATGAAAAAAGCGGTGTTTTATAGCATTGGCGTATTATTATGAGAAATATCCAGTTGTCAACCTCCTTTTTATGATAAACCATATGATGTTGGTTTGGCTTTAAGTATTTTACAAGACCTTAGAGAGATACCCACTCACGATACATCTGAAAATTTATAAATATTTACACTGAATACAATTTAAATAATACTTATAAATAGTATTGTTTTATTAATTAAAGATATTTATTTTGTAGATTGTTTAAATATTGAACCTATTAATAATCGTCCAACTATCAAATCAAGTAGTTGATAAATTAAAAGCAATTATAACAAAAAAAAAATTATAATTATAAAGATTTCACTTATATGATAATAACAAGGATATTCAATCATCAAACAATCAGCGACCGATTTTAGACATTGAAATTTGATTCATTATATGGAGATTTGTCTCAAGTTATTCAATTTTGATTTGATACCTTAATAATCAAAATAGACTCACAAAAGATTTATAATCACAATAATTCAAATTATATTGTCTTACTTGAAGATTTTAATTATTTAGGAATCGGAATCAGTGTTGATAAACAAAAAGCATTTGATGGTTGGTACTAGGGATGGCAACGGTCATGGTCATTAACTGGTTATGACTAGTTATGACTATGACTGATATCGGTCGGTCAAAGACCTCTGACCGACCGTTTGACCGACCGGTCTGACTGACCGTTTAACCGACCGTTTGACTGACTGTTTAATCGATCCTGAAAATGTTTGCGAAACATTTTTTAATTATTTTAATAGAAAACATTGCAAAAACGTTTTTTATTAAGTATTTCATAAAAAAAAAATGTTTTGCAAACGTTTTCAGGATTGGTTAAACGGTCAGTCAAACGGTCGGTCAAACGGTCGGTCAGTCGGTCAAAGGTTCTTGAACGGTTATGACCAACTGATGACTGACCATGACCAACCGTTGCCATCCCTAGTTGGTACTTTTATCAAAAAGCAGGGTTAGGGAATAGTATAGCTCAATATAATCTTGCTATGATGTATTAGAATGGAGAAGAAATTAATAAAAACATAAATAGAGCAATTTATTGGTACAAAAAATCAGCAGAATAAGGAGATCAGTATCCTCAAAATAGGTTAAGATACTTAAAAATAGTTCAAATATTTAAAAAGAATAATACACTGATACGATTTTTAATTTACAAGTTTCAAAAAGATTTTATCATTGATTCTTTTCTATTATAGATTTAATTTACAGATATCTTAATTATTTTTACATTCTATAACTACTGTACAAAAATTTTTCAATAAGTGACATTTAAGAAATCACAAGAAAGTAAAATAAAAAGTAAAAATAAATAAATAAAATAACTATGATCCAAATTGGTCAGGGGCATATGAACTAGCAACTATAGATGAAGAGACTAAGACTTGATATTCATTACTTGGTGTAAGTTTTTCATCAATATCATCATTATTATAATTTATCTTATTGTTATCAATGCTCTCATTAAACCATGAATATAATTTTGTTTCTTTAATCTCTTGAGATTTACTTATCCATTTTTTCATCAAGTCAGGATTTTGACGAAAACATATATATGGTGAATTATATAATGAGGGACCGTCAAGTCTTTCAAAATCATCAATAAGTTCTGCTCTATACATCAAAAGTCCAAGATTACCATCTTCCTTAGCTTTATTAAATGTGTCACTAAATAATATTTTTTTATAAAATTTGAGGTTAAATAAATATTTGTAAACAAAAACATATTTAATAAATATATTACTTACTTCATTAATGCAATAATCATATTAAGTAAAATAAGAACTATAATAACATTTGCAATGAAAGCAAATAACTTTAACGGCCAATAATTATAAAAATTCAAATTAATTGAACTCATATAGTACGCAGAAAGTATAGAATCCCATATTGTATCAAAAGGATTATCTTGATTTCTATCTGTTATAGTCCACGTTGTAGTCCCATTTTTAAATTCGAAGGATGATCCTGGTGAATAAAATTCATGAAATGAGGGATTTATAAAAAGAACAAATCTAATTATAACGCAAGCATAAGTTATTATTAATTTTGAAACTTAATACAAGGATGCACAAAATAATGAAGCAAAATTTACATTGAATGCCCGAAACCAATTATAAAAATGAACATAAATGCAAAAAATGGTATAATCTTTTTTAAAATATTTCCAAAAATAAATACATTTATTGCTATTACTGAAAATAATCGAAATAATAAAAGCTTTGGGAAAAATAAAAAAAAATTAATATATAAATTATTTTTAAAGTTAAGAATTACAAAGTCAATAAAACTTACCATTTCAATCCAAAGTATTAATGTAGTTACCGTTGTTAAAATAATAATAAGTTCATCACTAATTCCATTAGCTTTATTAAATATTTTTACTAACAATATCAAAGTAATAATGGCCATACCCGAAATGATACTGAATAAATCAAACATGTTAAATATCGTAATATACTTCTTTGCATACTTTTGCATTTGCATAATTTCAATTATTAATAAATATATTCCAATGTAATAAAAAATAATTATTCCAAATCCAGTCCTTATGGATGTATCAATACTCTTGTCGCCTCTTAAATAATAATGAGAAAGAGAAGAGAATAGAATCAAAAACATAAAATATAAGTATAAAGAACCTTTCCAATGCACTTTCGTTTGATCCCATCTTGAATTGATAGCTGCTTCCATAGCTGGAATATTAAAAAATGCTCTTTCATTCTTTTTAATTTGAAGAAATGAACTAAGTTCTTTATCATCTATGTTGTTATAACAAGGTGGAATAAACATATTTCTAAAGAAATGTATAATCTTCTCATATTTTTCGTAAAAACTACTTTTCTCAAAATTTTCAATTTTATGAGTTGTGAAATTTGGAAGTGGAACCATATAAATATCAGGTGATATAACATCTCTATTTAAAAAAAAAAAAAAATATCAATAAAAAACTTAAAAACAATGAGTTCAGTTTGAATGACACATATAGATAGATACTTCAATTTTTTATATCGCAAAATATCTAAAGAATTTGGTGATATTAAATTAATAAGTGGCGCATATACTTCTAGTGTATCATGTCCATATGATAACGTTCGGAATCTTTTAATTGGAAAATTATACTTCATTTCTCCAAAACAAGGCTTATGAAGTAATAAATTTATATAACTAGCTATATAAAAGTAATAATCATTTTTAATTATTATATTATAATAAAAGTTTTTAATATAAAATAAATATACCATAATAATCATCATTAAGCAATTTTGGAAGTATTTTTGTTACGTTAATCATCCAACCAATATGAGTTATAGAATTTTCAGAATAATATTCCAATAGGTATGCTAGAATAATAGCATCTCGACCTATTAATAAAAATTATTTGTTTAAATATGTTCATTAATAATCGTAATAAAATGAAATTTACCTTGTCGGAATTCCAAAGCTAATTCACCATAAGCTGGTTCATCTTTTAATTTCAAAGCTAATTCCAAATCATTAGTTGGTTTCGAATCATCATCTTTCATATAATCTTGATCAAATTTAAAATCATCATATAATTTTAAATCATTATAGTATGGATAAGAATCATATCGTTTTTGTGGTCTGTGTAGCATCCCGATATTTTTTTTTTGAGAACTAGTTTGTTCATTTGCACCAAATAAGATGTATTTTATTAAAGAAACTGAACGTGAATAAATTAGATATGCCATTAAAGGATATTGAGCTTCCATGAGTTTCCAATTATCAGGATTTTCTTTAATAAAGTCTTTGATAATATCTGTGATTCCATTAACAAACTTTTGAAGTATTTCTTTAGAATTATTACTCTTTGCATGCTTGTACAGATAAGCAAGTGATTTACATGCGTGAATTATAACAGTATTCATATCAGGAAATTTAGTTACTTTTTCTAGTTTGATATTGTTGATATTGTCACTTATAAAAATATATACAAGTTTCGAATTCTCAAAATTTTTAAATTCTTCAAAATTTTCAAAATCTCGGGATATTAATTTCCATACTTGAATACTATTTTGACCAGTTATAACGGGAAATCTTCTGTCATTATTAAGAAATCCTCCAGTAATAGTTGCTATACTATTATTCCATGGTTCTAGATCATGTGAATTATAACTATGTCTATCATGTTCATCAGTCGACATGTCATTTTTTTCGCTTTTTATAGTAGTTATTTCAACTTGATTATCATGATTATGAAAAACTATTTTTCCATTTGCTTTTGTTGTAATATGATAGTATTCTTCATATTTCAAATTATTCAAATTATCATTGGAAATAGAATAATCATTTAAACATCCTGATATATTCCAAATATGAAATTTCATAAATTTCTCATTGTCTTTCTCGTATTTTTCAATAATTAACAATTTTTTATCTTTTTCAATAAATTTTAGAAATTTAATTTCACGAATATCATTAAATCTTTTTGAAACAATTTCAAGGCCACTTTCCATTAAGTAAATTGCAATGGCATTATCTCCATAAGAAAAAGCAAATAATCTTGAATTTATTGATACAGAAAAAATTCCAGGTTCGTTAACATTTGAAATTAAGAAATCATCTTTGTAAAAAACATTTACTAACTGCAATGTACTAACATTATATATTTCAATATTCATTTTTTGATGATCGATTGTGTTAATCATCAAAAATTCTTGATACATGGATTTTGAGAGATATTTCCAATTGATTTTAGCATTCTTAATTTTATCTTTAGCATTCTTAGTGTTATAAAATATTTTAAATAAATTTTCAGGTAATAAATAAGTATCACCTCTAGAGATAGTAATAGTTTTGTTTAATTTTATCCTAAACTTCTTTATCTTAACACTATTAGTGCAAACAAGTATTACACTTGCATCGTTCATATGAGATCTTTTTAAAAAGGTAACAACTCCACCAAGATTATTAATTGAAGTATTTCCATCATCATTTTTATTTTTAAATGAAGTCTTAAAAATCTTTATTACTCCCTCACTAGAGGCCCGAGATAATCGATCTTGTTCAATATCTTCTTTTAAAATTTTAGAAGAGTAGAATAACTCAGGCAAGAAAAGGATGAAAACGAGAATGCTAATAAATACCGCAAGACTTAAAATAAGAGTGTACATATATGTAAAGGTTTGAATGAATAAACAATAAAGTGCAAGCAGTAATATAATTAAAAGGATTCGAGAATCTCCACGTGTTTTCAGAATGAGATAAATTCTAAGATATACTTTTCGAGAGCTGTCTTTTTCAATTTCTTTAATTTCTTTTGGATTTGTATCCTTGTCAGTTATACAAGAAATTGCAACCAAGCAAGTATCATTTGTGAAATTAATGATATCTGACACTGCTAAAGACCATCCAATAATATTCTCAGGTTGTTTCTTGTTTTTAAGACGAATATAATAGTTATTAAAAGTATTTAAAAACCATACATTATTATTGGATGATTCTTTGTCAAGGAAATTATTTCTATCGAAAGAAATCGATGCTTCTTTATCTGTTTCCACTTTTTTAATTGATATAGAAGATTTATCTGAAAATAGCATGTAATAAGAATTTAGCATCTTTTTTTTTTATTGAAACAGGGCGTGTAGTGCTATAACTTACATGGATTAAACGTTGCTGTTATAGAACCATCTGGGCTAATAGCTACATAAGTTATATTATCATCATATGCCCAAATTCCACATTCTAGATTGCTTGTCATTTTATGAGTAATATTGAGAAGAAAATTTAAGTTATGGAATCTTAATCATATAAATACCAAATGATTGAGGCTCAGATCGAGGCTTAAAATAAGCCAAGCCTGATTCAACTCTCGGCTTGAGCAAAATACATTCCCGTAGAGAAAAGCCTTTTCATAATTTCAGATATCAGCAGAAAAATGTACAGTATGTAACAAAAAAAAATCCGGACATATAAATATTACGAAATCAAAAATTCAAAATTACCGAATTATGATATTGTAAATGATTGTTTACCGAGACCTAGACCTTCTTCTTTTAAATATGATTGGTTCAAAAATAATCATCATCAGCCCACACATTTCGTGTAACATTTATCTTTAGGCTTTTATTATGTGCAACTAAAATTTTTATGACTACCTTTAAAGTGAAAAAAACTATACGTTTCATGTGCTTTTAAAATTAAAATATGACGTACATTTGTATATACTAATGATATAGCCAGCTAAAGATTTTAATAAAACATCATCATAATGAAATTTTTTTTTTAATTTTATCATTATAGAACGATTAGCTTAATCAGCCCCTGAATACGCCACAGTTTTATTAACAATGAATATGTATATTTTTTCATATATCAAACTTTTAACTTTTGAAAATCATTTTTAGCATATTTTTATTGACTATTTATTATTTTTTATTTTTTTTTTTGATTTTCATCAATTCTCTATAACTGAAACATTCAAGTTATATCTTAAAAGTAAAAAAAGGTAAAAAACACATCTTTATATTATTATAATTTCAAGCTAGACTTACATAAATTAATATATAAATATTTCCATATCTTATAAACAACTTTCCTTAGATATTTTTCATCTGCTTAGTTTGATTAAAGAGCTAACATTATATTGTGAAATCTATACAATAGAAAAAATGTATTGTTACAATTACTCATAACTTTATTACAATATTCTATACTTTTGAAGTTATTAAAAATACTTAACTTTATTAATTTAATTAAATCCGCCATGATGCATTAAATGTTATACAATTTTCGTTTGATAAACAAGTTTCAAAATAAATATTATTAATTTAAAATTGAACGATCGTCAAGTATTTTCCATTACGTCAGATGTAACATAACAAAGTCAGCAGATGATGGTTACATAAATAGTGATCGCCACTTGTTGTTCATCGGGTTATCGGGGCTTATATATTTGCTATTGCAAGTTCTTTTTTTTTATTTGTGACTTAAATGCATAAAGTTTCCAAAATCTATTAAATTATTCATAATGAGTTTTGCTGATAAAATTAATTATTTTGACAAACTTTGTGAAAGTTGTGGTAAAACAAATATAAGTGTACGTGATCGATTTAGTAAATGGTGCAAACTATGTCAAATAAATCAAATTATTAGTTTAAGAAACAATTTTATAAACTGGACTAGTGGTAACGAAGAAATTGATAGTTTTATTCGACAGAAGCAATCAAGTATTATAAAACCAACTGACACAGTACTCGAATGGATACCATACAACCAGTTTATTGATATTAAAGAAATTGAAGAAATAGGAAAAAATGAGCTTTTTATATTATATTCAGCAAAATGGAAAAATGGCCCATTAGAATATAATGAAAATACAAAGAAATGTAAAAGGAAACCTAATAAATCAATTATTTTAAAATGTTTTCATAATATTCAAGATACAAATGAATTTCTAAATAAGGTATAAATATTTTCTAAAATCTAATGTTTTAATGTGTAATAATTCATTTATTTTTTTGTATTTTAATAGGCCGGAGGATACTACAATAAAATATATGGTATATCTCAAAATCCATATACAAAATATTATCGTTATAGTATGGTTTTGAGTCGTGACAGTCATTGCAAAAATTGTAATGAAATATACGCAAATGGATGGTATAATTGGGATAAATGGTGTTTAACGTGTCAAATAAGTTGTTTGAAAGAAAATTTTAAGAATTGGGCCAGTGGAAATGGAATTATTGATCATTTCATTCAAAAAAAGCAGCTAAATATCAGGCAACCGACTGATATAGTAATTGAATGGATACCATACAATCAGTTTGATGATATTAAAGAAATATGTAATATTGGTTCAATTACAATACACTTAGCTAAATGGAAAGATGGTCCTTTAGAATATAATAAAGATACAAACAAATATGAAAGGAATCCAATTAAAGCAATTAACTTAAAATTCTTATTAAGATCACAAGATATAAATAAATTTCTATATAAGGTATTGAAAATTTTTAAGTAAAGTAATATGCTAATGTGTAATAACAAATTTTTTTTTTGTATTTTAATAGGCCAAAAAAGAAGGTGAATTATATGGAATATCCCAAAATCCAGATACAAGAAATTATATTATGGTCGTTCAAGTATGAATTGTGAAAATTGTTATAAAGTATATACGAATAGAGGGGATATGTGGTGTAAACTATGTCAAACAAATTATTTTTATGAAAATTTCACAACTTGGACCAGTGGCAATAAAAAAGTTGATAGTTTTATCCAAAAACTGCAATTAAATATTGAGAAATCATCTGATATAATACTTGAATGGATACCATGCAATCAGTTTAATGATATTAAAAAAATAGGGAAAAATATGTTTGCTGCATTTTATTTGGCAAAATGGAAAGATGGTCCTTTAGAATATAATAAGGTTACAAAGAAATATGAAAGAAATCCAAATAAAGTAATTGTTTTAAAATACTATCATAATATAGTATATCCATATATTGTAAATACAATTCCTTCAAAATTTCTAGATGAGGTATATAATTTTCTATAAATCTAATATTTTATTATATACTGTAATAATAAATTTTTTATTGTATTTTAATAGGTTGAATGGACCGTTGAAGAGTATCTAAGTAGTGACTATAAAAATAATACTTCTAGTATATACGGAATGTCTCAACATCCATATACAAAAGATTACATTATAGTCTTTAGAAGTAGTATAAGATGTAAAGATCTTTATTTAGAAGATTATTTTACAAATCCGATCAGTCTAAATATAAATATTGAAAATTCAATTCGAGAAATACATTTAGACAATAATGATATTATTTTTGAATGGATACCATACAATCATTTTGACAATATTAAAGAAATAGGAAAAAATTTATATTCAGCAATATGGAAGGATAGTTCATTAAATTATAATATGAAAACAAACAAATATGAAAGTTATCCAAGTAGAGCAATCATTTTAAAATATTTATTTAACATACGAGATGTGATTAATGAGGTATCAATTTATTATTAATTAAATTAATGCTTTTCTTTACATATAATAATTTTTTATTTTTTTAATATTAATAGGCCAATAAATATTTTTTAAGTGACTTCGATTATAATTATTTAAAAATATATGGAATATCTCAAAGTCCAGATATAAAAAATTACATCATAATTTTTAATGAAGATTATTTTTATAATTATCATTGCAAAAATTGTGGTAAAGAATATGCTGATGTACAGTATAAGTGGTGTAAATCATGTCAAATGAATTATATAAAAGAAAATTTTGCAAATTGGATTACTGAAAATGAAAAAATTGAAAATATTAATATGATATTTAGATGGATAACATACGAACAATTTATTGAAAAAATAAAAGAAAATAACTTTGTTACATTGCATTCAGTAATATGGAGAGATGGCTCATTAAATCGTGGTACAAATTTAAGCAATTATGAAATATATAAAATACGAGATGTAATGGTAATGTCATTTTTTTTACAAATTTATTTAATACTTTTCTTTATACAAAATAGTAAATAATAATATCTTGTTTATAACAGATAAAATTACGTAAAAATTCAAGATTTAGTTTAAATCAATTTGAATTAATTTGTCCAATTATTGAGATATATGAAATATCCCCAAACTCGGATATAAAAAATTATGTCATAATTTTTAATGATGAATATTTTTCCATATACAATTGTAAAGATTGCTATGAAGTGTTTACAGATATACAGTATAAATGGTGCAAGCAATGTCAAATTAATTGTTTAAAAAGTAACTGGACTAGTGAAAATGAAAAAGTTGATAATTTCATTCAAAAAATACAGTTGAAAATCAATCATCCAACTGATGTGATGTTTGAATGGATACCATACAACCAGTTTGATGATATTAAAGAAATAGGAAAACATAGTTTTGCGACAGTGTATTCAGCAAAATGGAAAGATGGTCCATTAAAATATAATGAGAATACAAAAAAATATGAAAGGCACTTATTAAATAGTGAATTTGCTTTAAAAGTCTTTCAAAATATACATTTAACTGACGAATTTCTATATAAGGTATGAGGCACTTTTTTATTAGCCTAGTCTAGTATATTCTTATATTGAATAATAATCTGATTTATGTTTTGATAGGTCAAAACATATTTAATAGAATACTCTAATGATCCTAAATTATATGGAATATCCCAAAATCCAAATACAGCAGACTATATTTTAATTCAATGTAGGTATAATGAAGAATGTTGTACAGTATGTAATAATATATTTGATAATATACAATTTAAATGGTGTAAAACGTGCCAAATAAATGATTTAAGGGAAAATTTTACAAATCATATTAGTGGAAATGAAGAAGTTGATAACTTCATTCAAAAAAAGCAATTAGAAATCAGCAATTACAATGATATAATTATTGAATGGATACCACATCATCAATTTGAAAAGATTGAAAAAATAGGTAAAGATGATTTATCTACAGTATATTTAGCAAAATGGAAGGATGGTCCATTGAATTATGAAGTTGATAAAAGGGAATATAAAAGAATTTCAAATAAAACAGTCATCTTAAAATTTTTGGACAATTCACAGTATGAATTTCTCAATAAGGTATGAAATTTCTCTATAATAAATTTAATACATGATATACAATAATGAGATTCATTCATTTTTAATAGGTTAAAGAAATAACAAACAAATTTGATAAATTTAAAATTGATGTTCTTAATATATATGGAATATCTCAAGATCCTAATATGAAAAATTACATTATAGTGTTTCAAAACAAACGTTGTGTATGTGGTAACTATTATATGACATATGAATGGTGTAAATTTTGTCATATTAAAAAATTTACAAATTTAAATGGAAATAAAAAAATTGATGATTTAATTCAGAAAATGCAATTAAAAATTCATAATCCAGGTACTTTGGTTTTTGAATGGATACCATACGATAAGTTTATCAATCTTAAAAAAATAGGTAAAGGTGGTTTTTCTGTAATATATTCTGCAATATGGAAAGATGGTCCATTACATTATAATTTTAGTAAAATGGAATATACAAGAGACACATGCAAAAAAGTTGCCTTAAAATGTTTGAATAATTCACAAAATATAACTGCTGATTTTTTTAATGAGGTATTATGAATTAATATTCCTTTATATAAATTTTATTTAGATTTTTTTTAATCTTTTTTTATGTTCAATAATTTTTTTTATATTCAATAGATTGAAAAATATTCAACAGATAATTTTAGTTTATGTATACTCAAAACATATGGAATATCTCAAGTTCCAGATACAAATGATTATATCATGGTTCTCGAATATGCAGAAGATGGTGACCTTAGTAATTGGGTAAATAAAAATTATAAGAATTTTCCTTGGTTACGTAGACTCAATATATTACAAAATATTATTAAGGGACTTAAAGAAATTCATCAAAAAGGATTAGTACATCGTGATTTTCATACAGGAAATATATTACTAATGACCAGTAATTTTGGTAATGACATATCATTTATTTCGGATATGGGATTATGTGGAGAAGTTGGTAATATGGATGATATTAAAACAAAAATTTATGGAATTATGCCTTATGTAGCTCCTGAAGTATTAAGAGGAAAACCTTATACTCAGTCAGCAGACATATATAGTTTTGGTATGATTATGTATTTTGTAGCAGCTGGAAAACAACCTTTTGTTGATCATGCTCATGATAATGATTTAGCATTAGATGTATGTAATGGAATTAGACCTGAAATAAATGAACAAAAAGCACCAAAATGTTATATTGATTTGATGAATAAATGTTGGGATTCAAACCCACAAAATAGACCAAATGCTGTTGAAATAGATGAATTGATCTCATCATTTCGTGATAATTTTATTGCGGGAAAGGGTGAACAATTCAAGGAACTTGAAATTTCTATTGAAAATAACCAATCAGCCACTCATTCACAGGCTATTTATATGTCTCGATTACTTAATCCTTTCACAAAAAATCTTCCGCATTATGATGAAAATAAGATATCTGATTGTTTAGATTGTGCTATTACTAATTAAATTTAAATTAAAAATAAATTAGTTATTCTAAAAGTGTTATATAAATTATAATAATTTTGTAATTTATCAATCAAATACAATATAAAGGAGGAATTACTATATTTTCATTAAATGATATATGATGAATTTTAACATCTGTAATCTGTATACATATCATATTAGTGCATTATTATGATAATATTCCACTTAAGCTCCTAAAATTTTGATTGTTAATATTAAAGAACTATATTATTGATATGGTTTTATAGTAAAGTAAATGAAAATTTTTTATGCAAACAAATTGGTGTGTAATTGAGCATTATTATAAAAGAATTTTTTTATGAAACCAATTTACATTTTCTTTTACTTAATAATGTCAATTTTATTCGCCATCTTTTCAATTTTCAAAATGATTAATCATTCAAATAGTTTAAATAAAATTTTATAAAATATCCATATACCAATAAAAAATATTATCTACAATTATCATAAAATCTTTGTTTCATAACTATTCCGTAGTAAAACAGATTATACCAATAGAAAAAATTGAGAACTATCAATAGATATTACTAAATCACTTACTGTTGAACGGTATTCCATACCATCAACGTATCCTTTCAGAAAATCTTGATATATTTATAACACAAATTAAAATGGATATATTAAAAGAAAGAATTTTCTTATTAAATTGTTTGCAAAAAAATGGTTGAAAAGTCAATTTTTGTACGAATAAAAATTGGTTACGTAACGGTAATTTACGTATAATATTTATAGTGCGCATTATTTATATCGTATTGGGACATTTCACAGAAAAATAATCTCCGGCCTGAGTTATATATAATTCTGCATAATGTTGGCCCTATTTTTCGACAAAACTTCCTTTCGGCGAAATGTACCATAAAAAATACAAATACATATAACTCACAAACTAGAAATTTTACGTTAACTAAATATTTACGTTAATAAAAAGAAACTTCGACTACAATTTACGTTTATGTACAGAACGTCGTACCACTACCACTAACAAATACCGTTCTCAAAACGATTAACTATAAGCGTTAACTACACTATTAAGCTCCACTTTCTTTCTTCTACCACTGGCCGCGTGATTAGCTACGATCTTAGATATCAAGTTATCCTTAAAATTTTTTAGGGAAATTCAACTATGAACCAGCCATTCATTAACTTCATGTAAATCCACGGTGCGGTTGAATTTTTTCCAAGATCGTCATATCGTGACTGACGCAGAAAATGATTTATTTATACGATTGAATATTTCAATCCCAACCCTTCTAGTAAATTTGCATGTTAGAATTAAACTTTGCGCAGAACTGCTCCGGAGGTCGATGAGGAAATTTTATGGACGATAATGAGAACCGTAATTAAGGACTTCGAAGACCAACCTACCGTAAAGAGCTTTTCAAAACTGGCACTGACTATAAAGTTATTTCCGTAGAAAATCAGCTTATTTTTGTTTGTCTTTTTGTCGAAAAAACTTGTCTATGCATCTTGACCGTACTTTCTCAGGTATAAAGGAAAGACAGACAAGTTGGATTCTTCAACAAATGGATATTCCTACAAAAACGGCACCTTCATATAACTCTTCCGTTATTTATCTCGTTCCAAAATTTTTTGATTGAATGATAGACAGGAGAGATTTTTTATCATCTCTTTAAATAATTAAATTTTTTCGGGTTATAAAATAACAAATATACATTATATAAAATTCCGCATTTTTTTATAGACCTTCCTTAAAAACTGAAGATCTGAGAAAGAGAAAATCTAATATTTTTCAGATTTGCTGATTTTTTTATTAAATATATTAGATACATAAATTATAGAAGCATTTCGGGTTAAAACAATTAGGTTTAAAACTATCTGCTAACGCAATAAAAATATATTGCTATGGTTATAAAATAAAAAAAATACTATTATAATCTTCATTATTCTAACGGACTAAGATCCATACATTTTTAACCGGTCTATTACCGGTAATTAAAATGTCGTTACTAACAATTCTATTTTCGACTATATTTTCGTATTATTTCCATTTTTTCATTTTTTTTTTTTTTTTGTGGTTTTTCATTTTTCTTTGCAAATAATATTTCCTCCGTTTCTTCGTGGTATTTTCTATGTTTAAGTCTCTTTATATATATATATATATTTTTTTATTTCTATTTTTATTACTTCTTCACATCTTTTATTCCATATTTATTTCTAATATTAATAATGCATCCAAATCATTTCAACGACTATACGATCTTTGTTCTTTATTAATGTGTCAAATTTTCTATTATTTAACCCTCTTTTGTTATTTCATATTCTTTTTATTTTTAGAATTTATTAAAACTCTTGAATCTTGCGCTATCATAATGATATCATAATGATAATACGTTATTGATTTGACATAACCGTGTTTTCTGATAATTCTTCATTTCGATTAATATCCATAGTTCAGAAAATTCGTTCGAATCACATTACCAAATATGATCCAAGTCTCTTCATTCTTGGTCATAGATTATTATCTACATTATTTGTATTACGATCATGTAGAACACTATACGTTCCCTATAAAAAATTTTTCAGAAACATGATCACGTGTCTGAGTTTTTTTCAAAAATTAAAAAAATGGTCATTCATCGGTGATAATTCATTTATTATTTTATACGCTCTATCGGAATTATCCTTACCATTTGTTATATATATTTTGACCTCGTTACAATTTGAAATGGGTTTAATATTTTTATTCCAGCCTATTTCTTGCAATGAGATTATCTTAATATATCAATTTTTGACATTTCTTTTGGCTCAGTTACGATTATCTACAAAAGCAATATTATAATTTATTAATACTATCTCATTATTCAGTAGTCCGTCATTATCATTACTATCTATTTTAATCATTTCTTCCACTTCTTTTTCCAAAATTATCAATTAGTTCACTATCTTTCTTGTTGATAATACCCAAAATTACATTTTTTTCAAATAGCCATTGTTATTTTTTATAAAATAATTATTATTTAATTTTTTCTGCAACTTTAGTAGTAAAAAAATAAAAATAAAAGAAATTTTTTAATTTAATTTAATATTTATGTCGCTCACATGTCACATGAAAACGTATTTATTCAATAATCATTATTGACAATTGACGTCGTTAATTCTGATTGGTGAGAATTGTAGCACCAGAATTGCATGCTCCGTAAATGGTTCATAAAAACAAATTTTGCAAAAAATATTGACTTTAATTTTAAATTTGTTATTACGTAAATATTGAATAAAACATCCAAGAAAGGCCAAGAAATTTATTGAAAATAAAAACATTATGTAAATGCTATTTTATTTTGTCATTTATTACAAATAATATGATTTAAATAATAATCATATTTTATCATTTTTATTAATAGTGAATGTTATTATTACTGAATCATTTTTTAGTCATGATCAGTTCAAGCAAAATTTATAATTATTATTCATAAATATTTTCTCCAAAAATATAAATATGAGCGAGTGGGTTTGCTTTCTTAAATCTTCAATCAGCATTCCCTATATCCCTATTCATGGAGTACAAAAGGAAGCAATCGAATTGCTTCATATCTTAAATGGCTTGCTAAGCACATCAATCATGACAGGATATATACCCTATGTCTCTAGTCATATCAATATGTGCGTGCAAAGCTAAACAACAGAATATTACATGAGTACTTAGGAAAATTCGTTGCAGTATATTTGGACGATGCGATTATTTATTCATAGAAACTCTAGAACAGCACCAGGATCATTTGCGGCAAGTATTTGAGACGCGAATTATCTGGGAGGTACTGAGGATTAATGATTGGAAAGGCTATTACGAATAGTGACGAAGAACACCTTTCGACAGAAAAATGCCCAAAAATGTTTAGAGATGTTTTATTATTAATTTTCATATTAAATTTATATACAAGAACTTCTTTACTTTTTATTCTTTTTGCTTTTGATCTATATATCAATAAGTTTAGTTAAAAATTATATCACAAATACAATAACATTGTATAATAAATTTTGAATATTTTTTCTAATATTATATACATAAATCGTTTATAATATAATATAAATTACTTTATTTAGTGAAAATTTAATATAGGCCTCAAAAGAGAATCTTTTACACTGTTACTGTTTTGATATATACTTAATAAAAAGAAATTATATTCAGGGTGGTTTAGTTATAGCACTGAATATGTACAGTTATTGACTCTACAGTTATTTAAAAAAATTTTAGTGAATATAAATTAACAGTAAATGATAAAGTAAAAATGTGACAAGGGATTCAATAGGATTGATGATGTAAGTATGCAAAAGTAAGTAATTATTTAATAGATACTATATAGAATGGTTACAAATAATTCATAAAAATGAGTGGTATGATCTTTTATTTCAAAAATATCGTACATGTACTATATAAAATTCATTTTGTCACTTACACATTACAATAATTATCA
The DNA here is from genome assembly GCA_003833135.1 of Oehlia diaphana. NCBI lineage: Eukaryota > Fungi > Glomeromycota > Glomeromycetes > Glomerales > Glomeraceae > Oehlia > Oehlia diaphana. The sequence goes on along the minus strand of QZLH01000170.1, from coordinate 69,195 downwards.
ATAAAAATCATTAAGATCTGATCCGCCTATGATCGACAGAAAATTACTATATAAATCTGGGGAAATTTTATTTGCACTCCAGTCGCGCCATCATAGCCTTTTATAAAAGGTAACCCGGGGTACCCCAGGTTACCTTTTATAAAAGGCTATAGTATAACCCATGGGTAAACCTATGAGTGACCT
>QZLH01000170.1:46437-65252 GCA_003833135.1 Oehlia diaphana | reverse complement strand
AATGATTAATAGCTTATTTGAAAGCTCTAATCAAGACAAATTGAATGGTAGTAAGTTTTATACTGATACCATCAATATTAATAATTATATTCTTACTTAATAATTTAGATATTTTACTTATAAATTACAATCTTGGTATCTGTTGATTGGATTTTAATAATCTTTGCACCATTTGATTCATCTCACTGAGTTGATTGATTTGAAGGACATATAATTCACATCTTTAGCTCCAATATTGATAAAGTTATTGTGATTTAAAGTTTTATTATAAAGAAAATTTTCACTTCTGTATAACATAAATGTATTTTTTTTAATGCTGCTAAAAAAACTTTTTTTATTAAAAGAAATAAAAATTTTATTATGATAAGACTTTGAATTTTGGTGCTCATTAATAAGCTCTGAAAAAAACATATTTTTTATAGAGAAACAAAAATTCATCACATTAAAAAACAACATTTTTATTATAGAGGAATGAAAATATTTATTATGATAAAACTTTGAAATTTTGGTACTTATTAATGACCACTAAAAAACACATTTTATTAAAGAAACAAAAATTTTTATTTTATAAGACTTTGAAATTTTTGAAAGCACTCAATAATGAAAGCTAGTATATTTTTATTATATAGAAATGAAAATTTTATTAAGCCACAAATTAACAAAATGTAATTTTTAGGCAACTTTAGTCATAATAAAAGTTTTCATTCCTTTATAATAAAAATGTATTTTTTTCAGCACTTATTAATGAATGCTAAAAAATTTTAAAGTATATTTTTTTATTAAAATTAGTGCTTATTGATGAATGCAAAAAAATTTTATAGTATTTTTTATTAGCATTAGCACTCATTAATGAGTGCAAAAAAAATTTATAGTATTTTTTTTTATTAGCATTAGCACTCATTCATCATAATGTTTATCAAAGCATCTATTAAATATTTATAAATAACACTTATTAAATATAAGATGTATTGAAAAAGTGCTTATAAGTGTTAAATTAAAGTATTAAAAAATGCTTAAAAAATTAAATATTTAAAATTATAAATACAAGATTCTGGTTAAACTTCATGATGTTAATGAGCACAAAAAAACTTAATAGTATTTTTTTATTAGCATTAGCGCTCATTGATGTGCGCAAAAAAAATTAATAGATTTTTTTATTAGCATTAGTGCTCATTAATGAGCGCAAAAAAATTAATAGTATTTTTTATTAGCATTAGCGCTCATTGATGAGCGCAAAAATTTTATAATCTTTAATATTGGTGATAAGTGCCAAAACAATAGGTCACCAATGGGTTATACTATAGCCTTTTATAAAAGGTAACCTGGGGTACCTTGGGTTACCTTTTATAAAAGGCAATGATGGCGTGACTGAGGTGTTTATTTGCTAAAATAAACTAAATAGGCAAAATTTTGCCAATCAAAATTATGACAAATCATGTTGTGGTACCAACTCATGTGATGAAACTTAAAAATGCCAAGAAAAATATCAAGAAAAAAATTTTCACATAGTAACTCACAATAAATGCTAAAATCTGACACCTACCATGTCTTAAACATTTATTATTCAGTAAAAGTTGGTACACTCATTAATATTACTCAAATATTATTGTCAAAGTGATGGTTTTTTGGCTAAAAACAAGTGTAACTAACGTACAAATAGAAAAGATCTAAAAATAAAAAATTTAACCTAAAATAATCTACCTGCTATATACAGTAAATCCTTCTAAAAAGCCATTATTACCTATTGTTCTGGTAATTGTATGCTATTTTTTTTATATTATTATTTTAACACTTTCAAAAAGCTAATAATAATTTGCAAACTAATGCTAAGAGTTTGTGTGATATACTCAGATTGAAAAACTAGATAAGAATACATATACCAAAACTTTCACCATTTGAAATTAATTTACAGGTTACTTCTCATGAAAATAGAAAGAGACCATAGTAACATGTGGACTAAAAGCAAGAGAAAATATTAGAATTATATAAAACAAGTAGTTTTAAATGTATAAAATACATGAAAACATAATTTTAAGTGTTCATATTTGTTAATATAACGTAGTTATAACTTGAAATTCTCGTATACATATATATACATACCTGTCTGCCTCAAAGTAAAGTTTTGAACAAATAAATAAATTTCTCAATTTTTTTTTATTTTTTTTTATCTTTTGACATTTAAGGATTTATCATGCAAATTTTGGTGCAGTTTTTATAGCTCATGAAATTTAGCCAATTTTGGCATTTTTATAATAACTTCACCCTGAATTTATATAGTAATTTTCTGTCGTTTGTAGGCAGATCAGCTCTTAAGACTATTTTTAGCCAACGAAAAAATCACTTCATATAAAAAATTTATAGATTAAAAATGTTTTAGTTAAAGTATATATATGTTTCAACACAATCATTCTAATTATAAAAAAAATATTAATAATGCAAATCATTTAATTAAAAAGACAAATGTTTCATTTTTGCGTTTTTAAAATTACAAACTATGGTATTAAATCAAATTAGTATCAATTAGCCAAAAACCAAAAATAAAAATTTGTATTTATCATAGTGTTGCAACGTGATAACAATAGATAGATTGATCTGATATCAAAGGCACAGTGCTGTAGTGCTGTAATGAGTATATACAGTACAAAATATATTATCATATAAATCATGACTTCATGTGTATTTATATACCAAATTTTGTAGATATATGTTGATATGCCACAATTAGATATCTAGATTTTTACTGATTTATAGATAATCATGATTATAGGTAGATAGTGCTTATTAAAAAACGTTTTTTTTGATATTTTTTATATTGAAGAAACATGTAATTGCATTTTCCATGTTATTCCAAATACTATAAATCAAAAAGAATTTTTTATTTTAAATTAATCATCTTCAGAAATCACTACTGGTTTGCTAGTGTTATTGTCAGTAAATTCCAATAAGGGAGTAAATCATATTGACTATGCATTATAATCAAACAATTATACATTATTAGTCATCATTAAGCTAACCCATATTACTAGTTTTAGGTTAAATAGCTATAAATTAATTGATACAATAGATGTGATCATACATGATGATCTAATTTTTTTTTTTTTAATAAGTTACTATTAGTCATATGTATTCAAAAGGTTTTTTAAAATATATATATACCCTTACATTTTTCCTTGAGGAATTTCAAAATCTTTTTTCAAATATTATATTTTTTACAAATATTATTACAAAATTTTTTTACAAATATTATAACAAAATCAAATTTACCTTCAAATATTTTTTTACAAATATTATTACAAATCTTCAAATATTATTACAATTTTTTTCCAAAATCAAATTTTTAAATTTTTATAATCAAAATGTCATACCAAATGTGACCAAACTTCAATACTCCTTTTAACAATATTCCCATTGACAAATGCTATCATTATTTCCAATCTGGGGCATCTACCTTCCAATACTTACCATTATTCATAACTTATCTATATATTCTTTTGGCTCTTTTATTGATATTTACAAATCTACCTAACTATACACTCATTTTAATCCTTATTTTGATAAAATCTATCATTAAATTATTCTTTCCTTTCCTTGTACCTTTTCACAATTTAGATCCATTATATCAGGATAAACTTGTCAGTGAATTTATCAATCACAATCAGCCATCGAGAAGTACAAATCTACTATCAAATCTCTCTTCTTTTAAACATTTTCTTATTTCAAAACTTTCATTATTATTATTATTATTACAATATTCTCTTGTTATGTCAATTCTTCTTTTATTTCTTAATTCTTGTTTTTATTTTTTGATTTTCTTTATGAATTGACTCATTCTATAATTTTATTTCTTTTATCTTCACTTTCTTATTACAAACATAAAATGGATTTGATAGTTGATCTAAAAAATACCCTTAAAAATTCCTAATAATTTAAACATTATTAAATTAAATAATTTATATTATGTAGCTAGATCCATTGCTTACCAAATATAGCATGGAGACGTAATCTTTACCATTTGGTCAACTGGGGAATACTTGGCCATTCTTAGATAGATAATTTTTATAAGGGGATCATTTGCATCGCCCATGAAGCATTGCACCGCGCTGATTGGTGTCAGAGAGATCCTTTGTCTTGTAAAAATTTACCCTTTTTTTGATCATTTGATCTATCTCATGTGATTTCATTTTTCACATGTGATACCCTTTATTTTGTTCCTTTGTTGAGTTCTTTCCTTGATAACTTATCAACTCAACAATTATCCATCACTGTTGGTTCCACAATTTCTGTGTCCAAGTTCAATTCTTGGAGGTGATTTTCTTACTAATTAGTTTGCCCTCTTTTTTTTCAGTTTTCCATTGGGTTTGTATAGTGATGATTTACCGACTTTCGTTACTTTTGTTAGTATATATATATATCATTTTTTTTTATCTGAAATATTGAATCATAAAAACGGTCGAGTTATAACTTTCGTATTAAAAATTATACAGTAATATAAATCTTTATAAGAAATCCTTATTTTAAAGAAAAATCATTTTTTCCGTAACAAAATTTTTTATGGGACATTATAAATCAGGGAGATATTTCTGGGATCAAATCGCGCATTCTTTTCTCTATAATGTGTCAATCTAATTTGTTAATAATTTAAAATTTGTCACTTGTTTTTTTATGAAAATAGTACGTACGTTATGTACGTCACTACTTCAGAAACAATTACGCAGAATATAGTTTAAACATTATTAAAAATTTCCATTTTGAAGCCGAAATCAATCAAGAATATTCATATTATCAGTTATGAAACTTATTTTTAAAGATTCTTTTTACACAATTAATCCGTATATGAAATGATTATTGCTAAAAATTAGAGATAAAGAACGATTATAAAAGAATGTTCAAGTTTATGACAAATAAAAAAAAACTTGGTTCACGGATTTTGAAATTTTGAAGAAAAAAAAAACATCAAACGTTTGCACATATTTTATATGTAACCTTTAATTAATTAGCATCGATCAACGGCTTGTTTATTTTTCTTATTAAAATTCTAAAAGCATTTTTTTATTATAAATTTTATAAATGATCAATATTAATTGTATCAAAATATATAGGTATATATATTCATGATAATAATGAAAAAAGGTTTTAAGCAAAAAATAGAAAAATATGAAATGAAATCCTTCTATAAGATTATACTATTACTATGCAATACAACAGTTGTATTTACCAGCACAACAACAAAAAGAAATTATGAGTGCAGCAATAACCAAAAAGAATGCTACAGTAGGAAATACTATTATCACACTATTAATTAATAAAAAATCAAAAATGAAAATTTAGCTTAATAAAAAATATAATTTAAGACACGTTAAAAAAAAGGTATAGTAAAAATTTTTTAGATCAAAATTATATTAGAATGGCGACCCATTAAATAGTTGATTCACAAATGAATTAGTCGAATTTTGTTGGGGAAGGGTTGAAATCCTTCTAAGCGTGTCATCATTATTCGATATGAATCTTCGATAATGATTTATAATTTTTCTTCTTAACCTTCGTCTTTTCTGGTGACTTTGAGATTGACGTGGTCGATTAGAAAAAGGCATTTTTTACAAAATACGATACAAATAATTTATTTAACAGTATGGAATAAAGGGGGTTTATATAACTTTTTGTGATAAAAAATAATATGTCGTGTTTCTTGTATGAAAATTTGTATAAGGAAATAATGCACGAAAAAAAAAAAAGGCGAGGATGACCAAAAAAGAAGAATCTGATTCGTTTACAATGATTTTTTTATGAATAAGATATCAACATATATTTATATCACATGATATGATCGACAATTACAATTACTCTATTTTAACTAGACTTTAAATAATCATATGATGATCTTTGAGTCTAGAACAAGCGATCGACAATTATTCCGTTTTCGTGTTTGTTATTAAAATAATGATTAACGAATAAATTCGGAAAATTTGTATTGTCAAAATAAAAAAAAAATAATACGGGTAAAACCTCCTTGAAACTTTTATGGATCCTTTCAATTAAGGTTCGTAGATCATTTCTTTTATCAAATACTAAGCCCGTTGCATAAAGTAATTATTCCTTTTTATATCTACTGACTTTTAGACCATGGATTTTCGCTGATTTATATTCAAAAGAAACTCGGAAAAAGTTAAAACATTCCTGACTAATTATTGATTGATTGATTGACAATTTTAATCCATTTAATCCAAAGTCATATGCAAATTTACGCCCAAATTAATTATGGAGAATAATTTTAATGAGATATAATTTAAAAATAATTCTATGACGTAATAAAGGGATGGACAATTTTGTAATTATTTAAAATAGAAATAATTACAAAGAAAAGTTTATAATAGCCCAAGTTTTGAACTTTATTCCTTCTTTACCTACTTTTGTTATTATTTGCATGCATTAAAAAAAAAAAATCTTTTTTTCTCAATAACAGCGTATTCATTTCCGTTTTTCTCATATATATATCTAACCTATTTTGTGTTAGTTGAAAGTTTTTTTTGATTTATTAACCCTTATACAGTATATACTAGTGTATTTTTAAATTATCGTATTTGCTCAAAAATAAGTAAGTTGTAAAATTTCTGAATATTATGAAATTTTAATAAATGTAATTATAATTAAAATAATACTTACAATGAAGGGAATATTACATAGAAAATAATTCTTACGCTATTTTACGCTATTTGAATATTTATGTTATTTGAATGCATTAAATGTATAAAGTTTGACGGGAAAAAACCCCTCGAAAAAAAAATATTTTTTTCCCAATTTGCTTGTACAGTACATTATGCAGTACTTATACTCTTCGCTTAACAATTCTAACAATTCAATATTCTAACCTATTCCGAATTAGTTAGATAATTAAATAAGGTAATAAAGGATTTAATATGCCAACAAGCGTTTTTTTCCAGCCCATACGGGTAATGCGGTCAAACACGTGTGATTTAGTCGAAAACGTTCTTGATATAAGTTCTGATATTCGCATTTCTAACGTTGATGATTTTATTTATTTTATATAACAAGATAAATAATAGAGGAAAATATATAAAAAATAAATAAAAAAATAAATAAAGGTAATGCAATAATATTGTTAAGTAAAAACTTGATTTAATTCTTAATTTTTATTTAATTTTATATAAGAAAAATTTTAAGCTCATCATAATCAAAAATATATTTATGGCTTAATCATAAAACTTTAACTATATAATATCATTGTACGGTTTGTACTTCATTGTTATAAATGAAAGAATGTTTTTACATTTCGTTACATTTTAACCAAAATTATAAATATAGATAAATTATTATTAAATCAAAAATGAAAATAGTCTAAATTTGAGTGTCATGAATCATGATATGTTATAATTTGTAAACGTAATATCGATAAATAATGAATAATAAATATAAACGTAAAGGAGAATAGGAATATCTTTTCGATGTAATTAAGATGCGTTGAAAAAAAAAAAGGTACAGTATCTAGAATGTCGACCCGTTAAATAGTTGATTTACGAATGAATTGGTCGAATTTTGTTGGGGAAGGTTTGAAATTCTTCTAAGCGTGTCATCATTATTCAATACGAATCTTCGAGAATGATTTATAATTTTTCTAATAAACCTTCGTCTTTTCTGATACCTTTGGTATTGATATGATCGAATAGATAAAGGCATTTTTTGACAAAATGTAAATTTTCTTTCAGTAATGATCAACAAATAATAAATTCTTTATCAAAGAAAAAATTTATAAAATAATACAGATAAGATCACCTTTTAGTATGATATGATTATTTGTCTCTTTATATCCTTTCTGAAAATAATGTAAATAATGTGGAATTTCGCAATAGTTTAATTCGCGCATTGATTGACATTCAAAAATTGATTGACATAAACATGATTTAAACCAAAATAATCAAATTCTTTGAAATTGATCTAATCCAAATTTATATACATTTTTGATCATAAGTATTTTAGCGCCAAGGCGGAAATGGAAATAATTTTAACGAGCCAAATATTTCATTATGTATGGACTGACTAAAATGATTATATATCTTTGATTGTTCAAATTTATAAATGTCATTATTATTCACACGTAAAGTTCCGATTAATTATGTTCATAAAATGTTTCACACTATATAACAGGTTTTGTATTAATTAAAATTAAAATTTGTCAATATTTTATTCAAATTTTTACGAACAGAATTGTTTTTTGTAAATACTGTATGTACATGTACATATGCCTCAAAGATGAGAAACGTCTATGTGACAACACGACTGTTTTTTTTAAATGATACTGTATATAAATTCAAAAATTGAAACCGCTTTTAAAGAAAAAAAAAAAATTATACTTGTAGCCCAATCTTTAAGCTCAATCATTAGACCATATATTCCATATTATCGTAACGGTTTGTAATAATTTTTTTTAATAAACGAAAAAAAGCGACCCGATACAATAAATAGCGAATCTTCAATAATGATTTATATTTTTTTCCACTTATCCATCATTTTTTTTAGGCTTCATTTTTTTTAGGTAGATTTTGGTAATTAATGGGATCGATTTGGAAAAGGCTTTTTTAGAAAATATAATTTAAAAAAAAAATTGGCAAAGTTAGAATATTATTATTTATGACTGATGGTGTCCGGGACAGTGATGGCAAATGACATTGTATTTTGATCAATTTCCAAATGATATCAAATTCATTTCAAAATGACATCATTTTGTCATTTGTTTTTTACTGAATCTGACAAGGTTAAAGTAAAATTTAAAATTAAATCAGGCCAAAATTAGCAAGTAGCTGGTGTAACCAAAATCTCAGCCAGCATTAGGATCACATGACTCAATGGGTCTGGATGACGTGCCAATTGTCCAAGCCTTCATTATCTACTATAACTTATGTCACACAAAATATCTTTGTTATAATTAACATTCGTTAAATTCGTTATAAGGAAAAATCCGTTGCAATAAGGTCATTTACCATTCGTTATACAAAGTATTAAAAAATTTCGTTAAATCAAAATTCATTATGTACTAACTAAAGTAATAAAAATATTATATACTTAGTTGCATGTAATTGTTCTAAATGTAATGTAACAGAAAATTGGTTAATTCTCTCATACGAAAAAAACCATGAAATAATAAAGTGATTCAAAAGATATTACTTTACCAACAATAAATCTGTTCTAATGAACCATCTCAAAAATAATGGAAAGTACTTATGTTATCCGAATTAATTTCAAAATTGTCAAAGTTTGGAAAACCAATATTATTGGTCACGAGCGTCAACATAAATAATTACTACGAAAAAATCCGGCTTTCAAAACCTTAACAACATATTAGAAATTTCGATCTATTTAAAAATCACAACTACTTATTTTTAATAATTAATAATTTTTTTTCACATTAAATACTTTTTAATAATTATTATTTTTTAAAGTTGATTATTTTATTTATCTGGGAAAGAAGATAAAGTATAGATTAAAAAAAATATATTGAAATAAAAAATTTTATATAATTAACTCGCTAATGTAACTAGATCTAATAATGCTATGTCTCAATTTTTTACACTAAATCAAATATTAATTTAAGTAAGGCAAAGAATTTTATGATAATTTAGGCTCCTCATAATCGAACTTCTTCCATAAGTCGCTTCCACGACGTTGCAAATTCTTTTTGGTCTGCAAGGGTGTAGTAAACGGAAATAAAGCCCAAGCAGAATTTTCTTTGTAAACGTTGGGTACATGTCTCAAGATGAGTTTATGTAAAATTCCTCCAGAAGCCATATCATTTGGATCGCTTTGAATTTCCTTCCAGCCCCAGGTTGTTAAATTTCGTGGAGTGAGATCATTCGTATAGAAGCGATCGTTTCGTACAAGATTAATCGCATCTGATAGAATAGCGCGGCTGATGGTAAATGGAAGCGCGATTGCTGAACCGAGCATAGCAGGCTTCGTTTTTTCTGTCATGAGACCAGGATACAATTCGACATTTTCTACATGTTCATAAAGTTCTTCGAGTTTTTCCGCTACCTTTGGATCAGGATTCATTTCCTTAAATGTATCATAAGGCTTCAAGTTTAAGGACCGACGAAAATCGTTGAGACTACTTAATCCCAAAGATCTAGCTGATTCAATGCCGAGAAGCTCAATAGGACGGAAAACTTTATGAACGCGATTTGCTCCAAAAGCACCTATCCAATATGATGCAACCAATTATTAGTTTTCATAAATAAAGATGATAAATATTATACTAGTTCCTTACCTGAAACTTTTCTTGTTCCATCAATGATCTCTTTTGCAATATCAGTATCTTTGAAACGGTTATCACTTCCTCTTTCTATATTATTAAACTTCCATTTGGATGGATCTTTGGGTATCGACCTCTTCCAAGTAGACATCTTTTCCTTGAATTTATCAATAGCTATCTGTTATATAAAATAATAATGTTAATACGTGCTGGTCCTTTTTAAATTGGAAGAAATAATTAATCATAAAGTTAAAAATGTTTACATTTTCCCAATCATCTCCAAAAATCGTTTTGAACTCATCCACAACATATTTTGTATCATCTTCTGAGACAGCTGGATGCCATCTATAGATGTAGTTAAACTCTAAAGAGACTATATTTCCGGTTCCAGAAGGTAAGGCATCAAGTTGTCCTGTTTTACTAAATGGCACTGTAGGATCAACGAACCAAGTTGAAGAAGTTTGATCGAGACCAAGGATAGTACGAAGGTAATTATGAAGGATTATATTAATATAAAATCCACAATTAATCAATCGTGCGGTTTGAAAGAGGTCTTCATCTTGCTTTTTGAGTTGTTCAGGATCATTTTGATTCTTAACGCTGAATCGTCCTTGCTCATTTTTTTCAAGAAGAGTTTGTGCAATATAATTGTGATTTCGCGAAAAAAGTATTAACAAAGCAGATACGCCGGGTGGTTGTAACAGGATTCGTGAATCAGCAAATGTGTCAGGTTTTAAGAGTCCAGATTTAAAGGCACGAATAGATTTTAATTGTTCATCATTACTTCCATACAATGGAGTGAGGTCAAGGTATGAAGAAGTAAGGTTGATGGTAGGATCAGCGAAGCTGGTATGGAATAAATCGTGAGTGATGATTATGGCCAAATAGAATAACATTGAACTGATTCCAGATGGATGTTCCACGAATTTTCCTTCTTGAGCCATTAGTTTATCAAAGATATCTTCTGCTTTGGGAAGGACTGGGAGTTTAATAGGGTACTGAATACGGGATGTAAGCGAATATTTGCTATTAGCTTTTCCAAGTGATTGGATGATCCTGTTGTAACCGGAACCATCAGAACTGCGATACATGTCACCAGCGATCATAATAGGTGGTTTAGCGATGTCATGCCATAGTTGTGTAACCAATAGCCTACCCAAGAGCGACAAAATTTCTTCTCCTTCAGGAGTATTAGGAATATGGGTCAAAGCTGTAATGTATATTTCCAGCTAATAATAACAATAATATTATTAGAATTATTAATATATGTAATATATATATATAAAAAAACTAAGTCAAAAAAAAATTTTTTTTATCCTTACCTCCAATTGAGAATCGTCTACAGGTAATTTTGGTATAAGAAATATCTTGAATAAATCAATCAATTTATACTTGAGGGAAATATGTTTATCCGGAATTGGTTCAGGAAGACCTAAAAGGTATTGTACAACTTTAGATTCTATTTCATCATCAGTTGATTTTTGAAATAATCCTGATAATCCTCTTAAAGACATGGTTGTAAGATAAAATGAAATTAAAGAAAATTATTATTTTTTTTTTTTGAGGGAAGCTGAAGAAAACATCAACGGTTTTTATAGATTGTTCGAGTATTCTATCTTAACCGGATATAGAATAGATTATCATAATAAATGGCCATTAATTGCAAACAATTAAAAATAGTAAATTTATATACAAAAAACTCGGATAGAAATTCATTTATGGAATAAGCTTATACCGTTATCCATAAAAGTACAAAAATATAATTCCTCAAAGTCCGATCTGACGATCCAATTTTTACTTTTAATGTTTGGTCAATTTTTAGTCAATTTAGTCAATTTAGTCAATTTAATCATACTTTTGGTTGATCAAATCGGTTCGAATCATAGTTTTTCTTAATGTATATACACCCGGTGTGGCACAGAATGCTGGCCGGTGAGTACGAATTCACATGTTTTACGTGAATTTCTTTGTGTATGTGAAATTTTTGTTGGATTGTTGGATTGTTTCAAATAATTTGGTAATGATTGTAATTTGACGATTGTATGACCAAATTAAATTGGATGAAACATTTTTCTCAAATCTTATTTATTTAAAGAATTTCTTAAAAGAAAAACCTCTCACCCGAAAGTAACAATACTTAAAAAAGTAAGACAAAAAGACAAAAAGACAATTTTATACTATATTTTGATGATACATTTTACTCACAATTGATATTTCGTTTCACAAGGCTGTGCAACATTAAAAATAGTGGGATTTATTATAAAAGGAAAATTTCATGCGCCTAACAACATTTTTGCTCTTTTTCACTCCAAACAAATTGTATTATCAAAGAATGCCAATGTATCAAACAATTCGTCATAATAGAAATGTAACCGTATCCAGGTAAAATAATAGGCTACTATTGTTCTAAAATTATTGTATTTGAAAATCTTTTCCGATTGTTAATAGTCTAAAACTAAAATAGTAACGTTTAAACAAATATAGTTTGAATTTATTCATATTGAAATAAGGAATTGAGTTTGTTTTTCTCATTGTATGTCATTTCTGTCTTTTATCAATTCCTTTTTTTAGGAATAATATACCAAAATGGTTTCATTTTGAAAGAGTAAATTAAATAAGCACGTTTTTTCTCATTCGTACAAAACAGGTAAGGAATCGTGTTACGAATATTTTTATCTTGGAAAAGTTGGTGGCGGCTTATTATCCGTATTAAGTGACAATTTGCGTTAGGATTATTCGCTGTTAAATGGGGTGAATGTTTTTTATTTATAATTAATTAACATCTTTTTTTGGGTAAATGTAACTTTATCGTATTCACTAATAGAACTAAACAAGAAAGAACACTCCTAAAGAGAAAAAAATGACGACAATATAAAAATATGATGCTTTATGCTAAATCAAAGGTTAAATCGGTGTAATGTTTCCGGCGCAATGGGAAATTATTTATTATGATGTAGTGGAGAACATAATACGTAAAGATAACGAGTTTTCAATAATCAATTATGTACTAAATATTTTGATAATATTACTATTTTTAGTGATTATAGATAATAATGGTATATATTGTTTTATTTAATTGAGAATTTAATAAAGGGAATTTATTAATAAAAACAAAGCGATACTTTCAAGTTTTCACCGGTATTCGATATATCGATATAGATTAAAAAACATAACGATATTTTCAATGATTTTCACATGGATCCCAGCGTTGTATCGGAGTTTGGATCTCAATATCTATCCTTTTTTTTAAAAAAATACTCTGAATACATTGTGCTTTTAATCGGATATCTAATAGAGTGTTCTTATCGTATCCTCATGTTTTTAAAAACATGCACATGGCAATGAATTATCATAGCAATGCCTGATTTCCTTTTCTAACTGATTAAAAATGTGATTTCATAAATAGTCGTCAACTAAATATAATTAAGAAAGGATTAGCTCTCATTAATGTATTTTAATTGTGATGTAATATAGAGATTGTGTTTGATTGGTTCCTAAATAAACTATTGAAATTTATTGAACTTGTAAACCATAATAACCTTTCATATTCTTTTTATGAAACAATCAAACCGATTTTACAACTTGATTCCTATTGTAAAGCATTTAGAAATAAATCTTTCGTTCCTTGGAAATTTCTTTTACGAATCATTTCACATGCAATGAAACCAATATCTTTTTACTTTTCCAGAAAATTTAAAAAAAAAATTTTCATCATCATTAACTCATCATATTTTTCACCGCCTATATACATTCTTTGAGAAGAAGAGAAATTTTATAAATAAGAAATATTCACATTGTAATTCAATGAAGGAAGTATATCAAACAAAGCAAACATTTCGTTAAGAATTTGTGTTTTCCTTATATATATTTACAGTATATATATCATTAAATTCGGCTCATTTTTCTTGTAAATAATCAAAATATAAAAATTCCGAAATCCGTTTTTCCAAACAATTTGAAGGGATTAAAATAAAGATTTGTGCTAAGCATTTTTTATCTTGGCTTTCTGACATTTTCGAATTAGAAGTATTAGAAGTAAAAGATTTATTAGAGCCTTTTTTTATATACGAATAGAATAAATTATGCGTAAAACTTACCAATTTCTAAAGATTATCCAAGTGAAACACCGTCTCATACCAATCTTTAAAGATTATCCAAGTGATGGATGAACGGATCGTAACACACGCTTCGTACCAATCTCTAAAGATTATCCAAGTGACGGATGAACGGATCGTAACACCGCTTCGTACCAATTTCTAAATTATCCAAGTGACGGATGAACGGATCGTAACACCGCTTCGTACCAATTTCTAAATTATCCAAGTGACGGATGAACGGATCGTCTAAAGATTATCCAAGTGACAAATGAATGGATCGTAACACCGTTTCATACGGTACCAGAGATTATCCAAGTGACGGATGAACGGATCGTAACACCTCTTCGAAATGTAATATTTGTCATGTGACATCAAGAACTAGGTGCAATTCTAATTATCATTTTTGTACAAAGCGCACGTATAAAACTTTTTTAATTGACATAACGAATTAATATTTAATATAAAGCTTAAGTAACAATTTATTATTATATTGCACTGGTCACAATACTCTAGATACTAATCAAATAAATATGATAATTTCGATCAAATTTTATTACCCCTCTTCTCACTACGTACTATATTACTCGAATTTCTACTTTACTGTCACATTGCAAATTATTTACAAAATATTTTTTACAAGTAAATATATTGTGTAGATTAATTATACAAATTTCAATTTCAAAAATCCATATTTCTCACATCAAAATCCAATTTAAAAGAACTATTATCCAATAAGAAACAATCATTAGCACCATATTTTAGTGCACTTTTATTAAATTCATTATTTTCATCTTCAAAATCTATTAAAAAAGGCATCTCTTCCTCAGGTGACTCCGTCCGTTCATTCTTTGATTCCGAAATCTATGAAAAGAAAAAAAAAAAAAATTAAATTTAATATAAATAATATAAATGAACGATACCAAATAAAATAATCTCATACTTTTCTTTTCAATTCATTAATTTGATCTGCGCGATAAGGAATAAAAATCTCTATATCACATTTTACGAATTTATCTTTCTCATCATTGTGAGATTCTTTGCTTCTTTTTTTATGAATTGAATTATCAGAAGAATCTGAAGAATTAGATGAATAACTTCTTTTTTTTCGTAACAACTTTGATGTTTTAACCATAACGATTTTTGAAATCTCGTAAAAAATAAAAAGATTGAGGGTAAACAATATTAACAATTGAATTTCTTGAGAAATCCATTCAGTATCTATTTATGTTATAATATATGCAGGTATAAAATTTAATGAGAAAGTTATTTTTGTGTAAAATTTTTTTTAACTAATTGTAATGAATGAGTATTCTTGGAATGAGTACGATTATCACACAGGTTTTTTCCTAAAATTTCACGTGAATTAAAACGGGATACAGTAACACAACAGAAAATTTATTATTTAGTATAAAATCAAGTTTTTTTTTTTGTTGTTGCTCTTTTCCTTATATAATAAAGGATTTTTTTTTATAAATACCACTCATACACTTACACATCTTCAGCTGACGATCATTAAATTTTTGAGTTACCCGAATAATTAAAAAAAATACTATCATGAATCTTCTTTCAAAATATGATGGAACTATTCATCCAGATGAATGGCTGAGACAAATTAAAACACAATGCATGATTCATATTAATAACCAATATTATTCTAATCTTGAAAACATGACTCTTGAAGTTGCAAAATCATTAGTGGATCCGTCAATTAATGTTAATAATGTAAGAAGTAATGATCAATTACTCACCACACTTAAAAATAATATTTTATTTAAAATTTTTCTTAAATCAAGTAAACAAAAATTGCGTGATTTAAGTTATAGATTTAATACATGTGGTGATGATGATGAAAGTACTATAGAATTTCTTGTTAAATTCAAAAAACTTTGTGATAATGCTGAAATTATTGATATTGATGAGCAAAAATCTTATCTTATTCATACTTTGGATATTATATATCAAAATTTATTTCGTATAAAAATCATTAACATTAATACATTTGATGAATTATTAACATCTTTTCAAGATTTTATAATTGATCAAAAATGTAATATTCGTTATTCTTATATTGTTACAATTAAACATGTAGCAACTGGAAAATATTTATCATCAAATAATTATTCAAATGGTAGATATGGATGCGTGGTTTGTATATAATATAAATATATAGATTATATTTTAATATATTTTTTAATTATAATTAATCATTTCAATTAATTATTAGGTAACATTATCCGATAATCAATCTGACCCATATTGTCAATGGCAAATTATTGGTCAAAGTCTTAATTTTAATAACGAGATTCATTATGGAAATAAAATTCAATTAAAAAATCAAATGACAAATCGATATTTATATTCCGCGAATGGATATAAATCTCCAGCAACAAATCATAAGCTAGGTAATCTTTTTTAATAATATTAATTTAATTAAATTTATTATTATTAAAACAATCATCTTTACGAATACATGTATAGTATTTACCAATTCCTATGTTACTACATGTAATTGGATTGTACAATTTGATAACTCTGTAAATTATAATGGAATGTGGAAATTAAATGATAAATTTTCGTTATTGTGCGAAATTGGGAGCACAAAGTCGTTATTAAGAGGTCATGATTTTCATTTCAATATAGAAGATAAAAATTTTCAAGAAGTTGTTTGTCATAACGAAAGATTTGGTGGAAATGATGAAGTAAATTATCAAATTATTATTATTATCTTTTGTCTTTTCTTTTGTTAATCTCTTTTATGTCATTAAATTAAATTTTTTTTAATATTTTAGTGGTGTATTGAATTTATTTTGAAAAAGGATTAAAATCATTTTCCGTTCTCGAGTGATGTCCGATGATTTTCTAGGGTCATTGCAAATTGATATGCAGGTGCTTGCAATGCTTGTGTTTCCGATTAACCTAAATGAAGTCTAGTTGATAATTGATTATTTAGATAATGTGGGTTTAAAATAAATAATAAATATATATAATAAATATATATAATAAAAATATATATAAATTTGGCAAGAAAGATCTCTTTTAAGAAAAAAAAAAAAAGTATTAAAGTCCGACGTAACTTTATTTAGAATTTACCGTGGGTATGTAAGTTTTGAACTTTGAAGTTTTGTTTACGGGGCGGTAAAAGTGTGGTAAACAAAAAAAAAAATAATTTTTTTTTTTTTTTGTGTACTTATTATATTTTTTTGCGTAACAAAGTAATCTTGTCACGCGATATAAAACTCGCATATCACGTGTTTGAAATTGTTAATCTATCTTCTACCTTCTGACAAATAAAATTTAAACTATAAAAGGTGGTATACACCTTTTTTTTCTCCATTATGAATCAGTTGAATCACGCCTTAAAACGAAATCTCAAGAAAGAACAATGGTCTTTTTTTTAATGAATGCTTCGTTAAATCGGTAAACCACATGTTTATCTTATAATGATCATTGTCAATTTTGCGGCTTATACATTACATATCTAAAATTCTCGTGAAAAAAAATGTATGATTGGGAATAATAATGTACGTATGTTTGATATTTCCGTGAAAAAAATGTATTTATAATTACAGTATATTTTCTGTGCATTATATGTATAAAGAATAAAGAATATATATAATCATATTTAATTATCTAATTTTTAAAAAAGTGATGGATCGAATGCAAACCATGGTATGAACAGGTGATAAAGATTATTGTTTCCTGTAAGAACTGTAAGAACTAATTATTTTCATGCTCTTTGAGTCTTTGAAAGGTAAACTGCGGTATAAGTAATGTAGATCCATTCAATGGAATTTCATTATGAAATCATACAAATTAAGTAAACTGTAATGAAAATCTTAGGAAAATTCTGCAAAACACGCGGGAATAAACTTCAATGTCTAATAGACGCTAGATTTACTTGATTTAGATGAAAATCATCATTCAAAGAACAATGCCCCAAACGAAAAAGAAAAATGTTATTGATATACTTTATAAAAGTTACCACTATTTATGTTGCGCATATAATTCGTGCATAAATGATCGGCGTTCTCTGATGACACTATGCATGGACCTCATACAAGTTAGCCAACACGAAATCGACACCTGTTAATTATTATTTTTATCACCAAAAACATTGACACTATAATTAGCCTAAATATCGTCGAAATCTGGTAAATCCTTGTTTCAAAAAAAGCGCCAATTACATATGAGTTTCTATATTAGTGATGATATTCACATGAACGTATCTTCTACATAGAGAAGTTTTGTGTTCCCTAACACTTTTTTTTTTCTTTTTCCATTTTTCCATTTTTTTTTTTCAATAATAAATATAGTGCTGATTGTTTATATGTGTACAAGGCATAAAATATGTTTAGTGCGCTCGGGTAAAAATTAATATAAAACTTTGATCATATTACGCGTTTAACTTCAATGATAAATTTTTTTTCCATCAAAAAAAAAAAAAAAAAAAAAAAAAA
>QZLH01000170.1:0-45820 GCA_003833135.1 Oehlia diaphana | reverse complement strand
AAATTTTTTTTCCATCAAAAAAAAAAAAAAAAAAAAAAAAGGAATAATCTTAACATCTTTTATTTGTTTAACAATTGTAAATTTTGTGAAATATTGTTAACCCTTGTGAAATAAACATTCAAAATTTAATCGTTTTTTTTTTGTATATATATCGTATAATAGATTATTTTTTTTTTCACTTCATTTTTTTTTTCTTTTTATAAAAAAATAGTATTAAAAATAATTTTCTTTTTTTTTATAAAAAAAAAACAAAAATGGGAAACGAATTTTCTCAACATCATGAAAATATGACAAATGTGACAAGCGCACAAAATCAACATACAAGTTGTGCACCTTTGGTATCATTATATGAACCATCAAGTATAAATAAAAACAAAAAACAAGAACCTTCTTCCAATTTATCCTCCAATAATGAGAATACGGATAATATTTGTTACATATGTTCGGATCAAATAGAAATTTATTCAATATCTAAATGTAATCATCGAACTTGTCATTTATGTTCTCTTCGAACAAGAATTTTACTTGACTCCGATACTTGTGCATATTGTAGAGTAAGTTTTTTTCATTAAATATTTTATTATTTATTCTTATTTGAAGATTAATATATATTTAAAATACTGAAAAAAATTATTATTATTTTTTTTTAAAAAAAAACTTAATAGACTCAACAAAATGAAGTTTTATTAACACGAGATTCAAATAAATCATTCGAAGAATTAAAATCGTCATCAATTAATTGGATAACAATCTCCAAAATTAATGTTTTATGCGAGGATGCTTCTATTTTTCATACTGCGACTCAATTGATGGAATTTAAATGTCCATCAAAAAATTGTAAAGTTATATGTAAAGACTGGCATGATTTATCATGTCACGTGCGAATTGCTCATAATAAATTATTTTGGTAAGTTTTTTATTTATTTATAATAATCTAATATATATATATAACAATAATTATTAACTTTATTATCATTATTTATTTTTAGTACCATGTGTATAGTAAATCGAAAAATATTTATATCGGAACATCAATTATACACACGAGAGGAACTTGTAAACCATTATAATGGAAATAATACAGCAGATCCATATTTTCAAGGTCATCCTTCTTGCTCAGAGTGTAGTAATATTCATTTTTATGATTCATCGGAATTATATGATCATTATTTAATTCATCACAAATTCGTTCCTACCGCAAATTTATTAAGACCATCTGATCATTCTTCACATTCAACATCATCATCAACGAGTTCACAAGAACATTTAATAGAAGCAAGTGATATTGATATACCATTTTTATTAATGTGTATTATATCAGGATTACTTGGTATCATTGGAAATATTATTGGAAATATAACGGGGTCAGGATGTCATGATTTTGAAAGATTCTTTCATTCTCTTGAAGATCTTTTTGTCACTTTAATGAATCATGATGATGTTAATAATAATAACGATCAAAGTTTTGAAATAATACTAAGAAATGTGGCAAGTTCATTATACAATGTCGGAGGAAGGTGTTTAATGTTATTTATGTACTTGATGATAATATTTTGGGTTTTAAAAGGGTGGTTTTTTTTTATGAGTTGGGCAATTTATGTGATATGTTTAATAACTTTTGGAAAAATTTGTTGGGAAAATTTAACTAGATCTTTCACTTCTAGGGATTAGATCTTGGGATTTAAATCATGAGATTAGGTTTAGGATTTAAGTTTGGGATTAGGTTTGGAATTTAAGTTTGGGATTAGGTTTGGGATTAAAGTTTGGGATTGGGTTAAGACGTTAGGGAAAAATTTTTTTTTTAATTTACTTATTTTAATTTGTTTAATTTGTTTATATATATATATATATATATTTCTTTTTGTTGTATAACTGTATAACTACCGTATTGTATATTTTCATTATCATTATCATTTCTTCATTTGTTTATTATTAGAATCAGATTACTTTTTCTTTAGGGTTGGAGTAATGGAGGAAAAAAAAAAGTATTTATTATTATTATTTATTATATTCATTATTACATTACATTTTTTACGTATTACATTTTTCCGAAATAAAAAATAATTCATCACACGCTAAAATGCCAAGCATTATATTATACTATTGATTAGTATAAACTTGACATTTAGCGTATAATGCATTTTTTTTTCATTAAAAAAAAAAAAAAAATTTGTCAAATTTTTTTTACATGTGGGAATTTCCATAAAAAAAAAAAATCAAAAAATGCCACGCAACATTCTATTGTGAAAAACCACCATTGTTAAAAAAAAAAAAAAAAAGATTATCATAATTTTTCACGTGTTTTAAATATTTGGTAAGGTTTGTTTTTTTTTTGATTTTTCTGCCACGATACAATCTTGATTAATTACGTATTACTATCACGCCATCGGATTTTCGGATATTGGCGCGGACCATGAAGACCATGAATGTGTAAATCGTATTCATTTTAAGAACGGGATTTACCAAATTACAACGCCTTAAATTAAAGCCGTCGTGTAATTATAAATCAAAAATCTCTAATCAATATTAATCTCTTTAATCTCTTTAATCTCTTTTAACCCCCTTAAATCCCTTTAAATCTCTTCAATCCCCTAATTCCTTTAGTCAACGTTTTTAATCCCCTTTAGCCAATTTTTAATCCCTTTAATCAATTTAATCCCTTTAGTCAACTTTTAATCCATTTAGTTAGTCACCTTATCCCTTTTTTAATCTGAAAATATAAAGCAAAATTCGGTATTAAATGGATTTCCCCCCCTTTTGATATTAACAATAGATTTAGTAATAAAATACGTAATTATTTAAAACAGTATATGTGTATGGTATAATAATACGCTCTCCTTATGACGTAAAAAAACTGTGCCCAGAAGTATGCCTAGAAATAACTCCTATGGCTAAAAATAGAATTTTACCCCTGTGACAAAATATGCACAATAAAAAATAGAACTAATAAATTATAGAAATTTTTTATTCTTTTTCTTTTTTTAAAAAAAAATATAACAATCTGTTTCCCTTTTCTTTTTTTTTTTTTTTAAAAGGAAAAACACAACAGTCTGCTTCTCTTTTTTTTTCAAAACAAAAAAAATAATAATTATTATTATTTTAAAAGAATACAGGACGGTTACCACCATTATTTCTTAGATTAAAGGTTCTTGAACCTCTAGATTGTCTTCTTGAATCTCTTGGACTATCATTTTCTTCACTATCTTGACTATTATTATACGTTCTCACGTTAGTCCAATCCAATTCTGATGATCGTTTTCTCGCGATTAATAATGATATAACATATAATCCTACATTTATCCATCCAAATGATATACTTGCTACATCCGTATTGCATTGTAATTGTGCTAATTCTGCTAATTTTGTTAATTCAAGATGTTTATGATTTGTTTGAATTAGGTCACATCTTAATCCTGGTCCTGAATACCACGGATCAAAATTTGCCACTCCTGAAAAAGAAGGAAAAAAGAATATAAACTGGTATCTTGCTTTTTTTTTAAAAAAAAAATAAATGACGTGAAAATGATTTTACCTGATGAAAACCATAATGCAAAGAAGAATCTAGAACGTAATAAATTAATGTAAAATTTAATATTTTTACAAAAAAATAAAAAATCACATAAAAATAAATTACAATACAAACAATTCCATTAAAATAAGTCTTAATGCATGATTCCATAACCATTTATAATTTGATACATAAACAACTACAAAATTTGAAAAATATTTAATTTTTATCACACAAAATACACAAAATGTAAACCATATAATAATATAATTTTGAAATTTATATAATTTATATTTACTTGCTCCCAATAATGTTGTTACTACTACGATATAATACCATATTTTAACTTGTCCATTATAACTGAAAAAAATTTAATAAATACGTTATTATTATTATAGAAAAAAAAAGAAAGAAAGAAAGGAAGAAAAAAAAAAATGTTATAATATATACTACAACTCACGTTATAGATTTATCAGTTGGTAAAGGTTGCTTCTTAAAATACACTGACTTATCAATATTGAGTTGTGGATAAAATTTTGATGAATTAAGTTCATCAACATAATTTGACCAAGCAACATATGATGTAATTTCTAATAAAATGATAAAAAAAATGAATAATATTAGAAAAAAATTATCTTTTATAAAAAAAAAAAAAGAAAAAAAAATCCCTAGGAAAAAAAAAAATCTTACCTAGTATAACTATTATTAAACATACCAATAATTGTGCTAGTTT
The DNA here is from genome assembly GCA_003833135.1 of Oehlia diaphana. Taxonomy (NCBI): domain Eukaryota; kingdom Fungi; phylum Glomeromycota; class Glomeromycetes; order Glomerales; family Glomeraceae; genus Oehlia; species Oehlia diaphana. The sequence goes on along the minus strand of QZLH01000170.1, from coordinate 41,579 downwards.
TACAAATAAAAAATAATATGGATGTTTACTAGCTTTCATGATTTAATATTTCATATATATATGTATGTGTATATATTATTATATTGTATAATGTATATAATTTTTACGAATTTTTTACGAATGTGAAAAAAATGTTATTAAGTATATAATGTATAATATTTGTTAAAATATTTTACAAGAAACAATAAAAAAAAAAAATTTTTTTTTTTTTTCTTTTAAAAAGTTCATAAAAAAAAAAAATTCGTATCGTACGATAATAAAATCAAAAATGAATTAAATCCTTAATATATATAAATAATTTATCCGTTATAATAAACAAATGGTACCTATTAAACCTAATAAAGCATTAAAGAAGACAAAAAGGATGATAGAAACAATGGAAATAAATCATTAAATGAGGTCAAACCAATAAGATTTCTACGATAGTTACAAATTGTTACAAGATACCAAAATAATCGAAAAAATTATTCGTGATGATAAAGCACAACCGAGCGCGGGCGTTTTTAAAAAAGTATCTTTTTTTTTTTTAAAAAAAAAAAAAATAGAGAAAAAGTAAAATACCGCGGAAAAATATTTTTAGTCTATATCTTTATGTTTATATAATCATCCCGTTTTATCCGGTTATGCGGTACTACGCAGATCAGGACATTTATACGTCTTTCAGATATATCCAATTAAGTAAACTCTATAATATAATTCGAAATTATTTATTTTTAGCAAAATGAATATGGGCGTTTCCTTTTAAGTTAATATCTTATCTTTGACATATAAAAATTACGGCTAATTTTTTACATATCGTGTCAGAGAAAATACTATTTAAAGTTTAAATCCATGTAAATTTTTGTATAGTAGGAAATACATATACTTAATCTACATATACTTTTTTATAAAATCATTAAAAAAATCAAACCGCAATTTATTATTTATAATATAACAATTATATAATATGACATATAAAAGAAATCAATATTGAGAAAAAAAAGCCGCACAAATTCAAGTCTGTTCCTGCCAGTCTGACCATGAAATGAAAAAAAATGAGTACAATGTGAATGAATGGGATGCATGGGATAAATGCCAAAAAAAGGAAAAAAAATGAATAATTTACAATTAAAAATTACAGTTATATGCTAATACTATTACTGTACGTTATAGATACAAGTGAGGAAAAAGGGTATTTATATTAAATCGTGAAATCGTGGATTAAAGGGTATCATAAAAAACATCTCAGGTGAAAAAAAAAAAAAACTTTCAAGTAATTCCTTTTTTTTTAGATGGGATTTTGAGAAGTTTTTATGATATAAGTTGGTGTTCCTCTCTTCATTTCCTTTTTACTATAAGTTTTATAAATCATAACTTGTTCAGGTTCATCAACTTGAACTATCGTATTAGGACGTGGTCTATATTTGTAAACCACTTCTCCTAAAGCTTCAACTCTTCTTTCACCTTCATATCTTTCTTGTCTTTCTTTCCATAATTTCAATGCTATTAAGGTTGTTGTAAGGAAAAGAAACCCATTAATCCAGCCAAGTGATATAAGCATCACTTTAGCATTACACTCGCGGGCGACAGCGGTGGTTAAAATTGTATCTTCCCCTATTACAGCTAAATTATCGCAAGTATATCCATATCCTTTAAATGATGGATAAATGTTTGCTATACCGGATGTTAACCATAATGTCATGAAAAATGCATTAATAGAAATATCGCGTTTATATGGACCCATATAAAAACGACAAAATCTTGATAAATAAAATCCACTATCTGCTAAAGTTATTATTAGAACAATATAAAAAAATATTTTTGTTCCATTATAATATACGACATTATCGTCTTTCGTGGATTTGTTACTATTGAAAAAATGAAAAAAAATAATTTTAGGATAATTGAAGCGAGAAAACAAAACATTTAATAAATTATAATAAAAACTTACATGTCGGCATTGAAATAAGCCGATCCGTTAAAACCTTGATCTATGTAGAATAATTGAAATGCTGCATATTCGACAATTTCTAAAAAAGAAAGAAATTATGTTATTAGATATATATATATATATACTTGCAAAAATTTTAAAAAAAACTTCTCCAAGACCACCTACCTAAAATAAAGCAGATGAAAACAATCAAGATTTCAACGGCTCTCAAGATTTTAAAAATATTGGATACAGATTGCGAATTCATGTTGTAATAAAGATTTCGTTAAAATTTAATGAAGATACAAAGAGAGTGAAAAAAAAAATATCGCGTAATAAGGATTTCGTTTATATATGGATAATCTAGCTGGTAGATATGAATAATAAGATTTCCAAAAGAAAACTTATTTAATATACGTAAATGTTTTTTATAAAAAGGTGAAAATTCCTTTTTTAATTAAAAAAACGTGATGGTAATAAGGGGATTTGCGATATTGAGGATAAAGAAAAAGGAGAAAGGAGTATAAAGAAAGGCAAAGGTTAAATAACCGCCAACTCTTTAAAGCCCGCGAGAATTTTGTAACTGTGAAAGGAAAAGAAGGGAAATTTAATTCTCAAACAAAAAGAAATTTCAATTTGAATATATATTTAATTATCAATACGTCAAGTTTATATAATAGATAAATTAGGTTGTAATACCAATTTAATACGTAATACTAATAGTATATCAAAAATTATCCAATAAAAACGATTTTCGGATCGACCTTTAAACTATTTTAGTATAATAAAAAAAAAGTATAATGTTCTGTAACCCATATGCTCTGAAATTGTTACTATTTTTGGTATATAACGAAGATTACCCGTGAAAAAAAAATTTCCTTCTTAGAACATTATTCTCATTTTTATTGGTTGAGAATATTAACTAACTATTATTCTTTAATTTCTTTTAATCCTTTTTATAGTTATCATTTCTAATTTTTTTTTTAACTGATACAATTAATTATTTATCATGCGCTTATATACGATAAATTAAAAAATTTCTGTTTCATTTTCAAGATAACGTTTTTAATGAACCTTATCTTATTATTTTCACGTATGCATAAACTTTTTATAACATGCTTAAATATTTATTTATCATTCGAACTTTCAACCGAATATGGTAAATCCTTAATTAAAATTAAAACCAATCAATAATAACAAGAATGAATCTAAAGAATAAATAGTACACGAAAGTAAAATAAACAGCAATTATCAATTAAGTTTAAATTACACGACATAATATAATATTTGATATCAAATCTTTACTTTCACATTGTAATAAAATTATGTAATACACTCATTCAATAATAAAATGTAAACACGCGCACAGCATATATTTTTTTTCTTAAATAATGGGCTAGAAACAATCCCATAACTTACTGTATATTTTATGATCAGTCGTCAAAGGATAAAATATAAAATTTATTAATTATTATTAAAAGGTTATTAACTATTATTATCTTTTATTAACTATTATTAACTATTATTAACTATTATTAACTGTTATTAACTGTTATTAATTGTTATTAATTGTTATTAAAAAGAATTTCAAATATTCTTAACATTCTTTAAAAAGAAGAAAAATTATTGTAATAAATACAAATTGATTAATTGTAATTTAATTTAAAAAAATAAGGAAATCCTAATAAAATAATTATTTTTTTTAAAGCCATTCGTTCCATTCGTTCTCGCAAATTACTCAAACTTCAATTCTATTTTCAGAATTTTAGAATTAGAAATATTTAAATTTCCAATAAAATAATATGTTCAATCGTATCAGAAAACCCATATGTTGAGGATAAAAACGGATTTTTTAAAATTCCATATCGGTTCCGAATTGTCATGTGCCCATCGGAACGACGGAAAGACGGAACGACGGAATGAAGAAATGACGGAATGACAAAATACTGAATAGACTGATAAAATAAGTATAAAGATCCCCGCATTTATTTTAATTGGTCGTTGTCATTTTTTTCGTTGAATTTACACAGGATGAGGTGTACATCACGTGACGCTTGATGTATTTGTGCAATTGTGTCAATATTGCGCTATAAAAAAATTTTATCCGAATATTTCCGGTATATCTTGTCATCCCTCCAGTGAGTTTCAGGCAATACTAAAGAGAAATTTCTAAGGGAAAAACTTAATGTATATCAAAGATCAAAATAATCTATTACTTAAAGTATGACATTTTTGGAAATGTTGGGAAAATTAGTAATTAGTAATTAGTAAGAAATGATTAACAAAATTGTTGCCCCTACGAAATTTACAAATTATCATAAGTTATAAATGTCGTAATGTTTTTTTTCGTTTAATAAAAAAGATCACATATTCACATATTTAACAAATTTGCGATTTATATGTGACACAGAAAAAAAAAAAAAAAAAAGATTTTATTCCTTTTATGAATAGATGATACATGTACGTTTATTTGATGTTTAAATGGAAGGTGATCCCTTTATTATATCATCATTATCGAAAATTTCCTAATTTTCGTTCATGCATATATGGTCTAACGTAGTCTTACGCAACTTCGCCAAGAAGCACGTCCATAAATGAAATTTTGGGTAAGTGACCGGAACGTTAATATCCGTGTGACAATCAATTCCTATATAAGTATTTTCGTAACTGTTAGATATGCGCCCTCATCTTTGTTTTCTCATTTAGCAAAATAATTGATTTCTTTTTTCAACTTGAACGAAAAAATTTAAAATAATTCAAAATTTTTTCTATCATAGGTCCATAACTCTTAATTTAATTAAACTCCAAATTACAATTATAAAAAAAAAAAATAATAATTATAAAAAATAATATTTATTTATTTACTTATTTATTATTGTTATTTTTTTTTAAAAAAAAAAAAAATGTCAACATCAAATGAACCAAATAACCCCGAGTCTGTTCAAAGTGAAATTTCAAATCAAAATGAAAGTATACGACAAAATCCACGTGAAACAGTACAATTATCAAAAAGTACATTAGCATTACTTAATCCTCATGAAGAAGAGCAAAGTCCATCGGATGATGAAGATGATGTAGATGATGAAAGTTCACATTGGCATGAAAATTTTTTCGCTAATGTCTTTAAATCTATTGGTGACAACCAACCAACTCAACCACGTTCTACAAATGTAGATCATCAAAAGAGACAAAAGAGGCCTTATATTCATCGTTTACAATCTCAGACTGATAGAAAATCTCTTGATTGTGGTTTAAGTGAACATCAATTAGCTGCGCCGTACATTGAAGAAGAACAACCCGAGAAACCCGAAGATTTCAAACGTTCTAGTACAACACCTTTATTGACTCCAGAAGAACAGCTGGAATCTTCAGAAGCTGAAGGTATATCTATATATAATTTTTTTTTTTCTTAAAAACAAATAAATATATTTCTTATTAAATTCTCGTTTTAAAATAGGCTCGAGCCTACGTCCACATGAAAATAGTCTTAGGGATCGCGCAAAGAAAGCTTTGGCGTTACATCACATTCAAAATTTATTTACACCTTCTAATAAGGAACATTTAGAGAATGCTGGAAATTTAGCTTCTGAATTGTTACCAATTTCAATTTCTGTTCCATTCTTGTGGGCTCGTCTAGACTATAAAGGTCGTAGAGCGGTAATATAAATTTTTTAGTCAGAACTTATGATTTATGATATTATAACGATAACATCTTTTAATTTTATTTTATTTTATTTAATCAATTCAGCCTCCTATTATATTTGAAGCTTTAAAGGTTTGGTCATAAAACTTTTTTATTGTATTCATTGATTACGTGATCAGTAATTAAAAATAGTTTCATTCTTATTTTTATAATAAATAGCTTGCTATCACAGATTCTTATGCTGACCATAATATGTATAACCTACAAACAATTTTTCGAATTGAGTTGGAATATGGTGATGTCAAATGGGTCATAAAAAGAACTGGATATGAATTTTTTCAACTTGATTTTAATTTAAAAAAGAGACAAGAAATTGCTGGCATACCGTCCTTCTCGACTGGTATGTCAGCATGGGTTGGATCATTATTTCATAGATCTGAAGAAAGACATGCAAGACAAGCTACATTGGCCCTTGAGAGAAGGAAAACTTTGCAAGATTATCTTATCCGATTAATAGAAGTATTGCGTAAACATGTTTCTTATGAGCTTAATGAATTCTTGGAGCTTAGTGCTATTTCGATTACAAGAGATATGGGTTGGAAGGGTAAAGAATGTTATTTGGAAAATAAAGTTGAAAAGTTTAGGAAACCGATGTTTTTTTGGAGAATGAAAAGTTCTAATGAAAAATGGGAAAAAGAATGGGTTATAGTTCGTGATTCGTATCCTTTTTTATTATTATTATTTTTTTTTAATACAATTTTCTTTATTCTTAACTTTATTGAATCCTTAATATATATATATAAAAAAAATTATAAAATAATCGTCAAATAGCTATATTGCATTTTGTTCACATATAAGTTCACCATCCCCAGCAGATGTGTTTCTGATGGATAAATATTTTAAATGCGATAGAACTGAAATTCATGGGATCCATAAAGTTTTATTACACGATCGCGTTGATTTATCAAATAGTTCTCGTAAAATTGAGCTCAGAGGTGATAAACGTACCTTGGAAAGTCTTATGGAAAGTATAAATAAAGTTAAAATATCATCTCCTTGGGTGAGACAACATCGGTTCGATTCTTATGCTCCAATAAGAGAAGGTGCAAAAATAAAATGGTATGTTGATGGCAAAGATTATTTCTTCGCCGTTTCACAAGCCATTTTGACGGCTAAATCTGAAATTTATATCGAAGATTGGTGGTTATCTCCTGAATTAGTAAGTATACGTAATATGCGTACATATATATATATTTTTTATAAATTAATTGTTCTAATAATTCCTTGTATAGTATCTTCGCAGACCTCCTAGTGAAAATGAAGATTTCCGATTAGATAAATTACTTAAAAAGAAAGCAGAAGAAGGAGTTATGATTTATATTGTTGTATATAAAGAAGTGAGATATGCTCTGACTTTGGATTCGCGTCATACAAAACTATCATTAGAAAAACTTCATCGGAATATAAGAGGTTATTTTTCAAGATTTTAAGATTTTGATGATTTTGATTCAAATAGTTTAAATAGTTTGAAACTTATAATAATTTAATTATTTTTTTAGTTCAAAGGCATCCGGATCATGGACCTGAGGGAACGATGTTTTGGGCGGTAAGAAATAAAGTATTCATGTATAATTAATTTTTAATTTTAACACAGTTTCTTATTCTATGAAATTTTTATTTCATTTCAGCATCATGAAGTGAGTTTACTGCTTTAAAATATTTTGTTTATTACTTTTTTATTCTCATTTATTAACAATATTTGACACAAAATTATATAGAAAATGGTTGTGGTTGATAGTCAAGTAGCGTTCATAGGAGGATTGGATTTATGTTTTGGGCGTTATGATACTCATACACATGAAATGATTGATTGGTTTCCTGATGAAACCAGAAGACTTCGACCAATATGGCCGGGATTAGATTACTCCAATCCAAGAGTTAAGGATTTCGTAAATGGTATTTCTCTTCTAATAAAGAACGAATTTATTTAATAAATCCTATTACATTATTTTAATCACTTTTATTTCTGTTTTTTTTTATAGTTGCGGATTATTTGCACGAGATCATTGATAAAAAACGTACCCCTCGTATGCCATGGCACGATGTTTCTATAGGAATGGTAAATTCACACAATAAATTAAACTATTATTTAAAGGTTAAAAAATTTGATTTTAATTGAAATAATATTGATCTTTAGATTGGAACTCCCGCTCGTGATGTTGCTAGACACTTTGTACAAAGATGGAATTTCATTAAAGATGAAAAGGCTTATAATAAAGAAAAATTCCCATTTTTAACTCCAAAAGGAGAATATGTTAGTACTCGCGATGAAAGTTTATTCAGAGGTACTTGTGATGTGCAATTGCTAAGAAGTAGTGCAGAGTGGAGTAGTGGGATTAAACAGGAGGTGAGTAATGTTTTGTATAATAATTATTTATTTATCAAATCAGATTTAAATTATTACGCTTATTTATAACTCTGATATTTTTAATTGTTCAAATTAGAATTCTATCTATAATGCTTATGTTCATTTAATTCGAACTTCCAAACATTTTATTTATATTGAAAATCAATTTTTCAGTAAGTTTTTATATTTTGAAATAAATAATATTTTAAACAACTAGTATTTCAAGTAACTTTTTAATTATTCATTTTTAATTTCTCTTATTACGTATTAGTCACGTCCGCCGAACGTGAAAACAACAATTATGTTATTAAAAATAGGATAGGAGAGGTATTGTATAAATTTTAATTACAATTTCAAAAGTTGCTTTTAATCTATAACTTGTACTAGAACTTAATTTAAATCAATTTATTGTTATTTCTTTTTAGGCTATTGTTGAACGAGTGAAGCGAGCTCATAAAAATAATGAAAAATTCCGTATAATAGTTATTATGCCTTTATTACCTGCATTCGAAGCCGATTTAAGTTCAAAAGATGCTGGAACAATCCGGTAAATAATAAAAACCGCTTTAGGAAGGGTAAATGATTCATTTTTCTAATTTTAATTTTTTTTATTTTATTTTATTTTTAGTATGGTCATGCATTGGCAATATGTTTCAATATGTCGAGGCGGGAAATCAGTATTAGAGAAAATTGCAGAGGAAAAAATCAATCCGGAAGATTATATTTCATTTTTTGCTTTGCGTGGTTATGATAGAATTCATGCAAGTGATGATAAGGGAAAGAAAACTGATGTTTCATCAACGGATCATACTAAAACAGATTCTTTCTCAGATGAACAACCTCGTCCAATTTCAGATGGTAGAATTGGCGGTGAGCCAGCTATCCCGTCAGGCATAAAACAGATGGATCCAAAACAAAATTTTGTAACCGAAGAGGTTTATATCCATAGTAAATTAATGATTGTAGATGATAGATTTGTGATTTGTGGTTCAGGTTTGTTAAAGAATCAATTTAATATACTCACTTTATTAACGCATATTTGAGATGATAATTTTCTAAAAAAAAACTTTTTATATAGCTAATATAAATGACAGATCGCAGGTTGGAAATCGTGATTCGGAAATTGCAATTGTTATTGAAGATAAGAAACATGTCCCATCACGCATGAACGGAGTAGAAGTAAGTGATTATTTTAAATTAATTCTTCGAATTTCTTCTTTTATTTTAATTATTTCTTTTAAATTTTATAATTTTATAGTATCAAGCATCAAAATTTGCATACACATTACGGAGCAGCCTTTTCAAGGAACATTTGGGAATATGTGAACCACAAGACCATTCGTCAGTTACGAAAAGTTCTCTGCCGCCCGTGAATAGAGAAATATTATTTGATTTATTACACGAAAGAGATAGATCTATTTCTTCAATATTAGATGATGATATGAATTATAAACAACCTAAAATTAAACATCCAACAAAAGAAGATTTAATTGTTATGGATCCACTCTCTGATGAATTTTATGATCATTGGAAAACAACTGCGAAAAACAATTCTGAAACATATCGATCGGTATTTAGATGTATTCCTGATAAGAATGGTGTGTATCATTTTTTTTTTTTTTTTTTTTTTTATGTTTTTTTTTTTTTTTTTTTTTTTTTTGAATGTCTTTTAATGTTATGGAATTTGATTAAACTAATTTTATTAATTATCTTTTATTTAGTAACGTCATGGGATGAATATAGACACTTCGTTCCTGATCAAACTAAAGTCCCCATAGGGCATGTCGCAAATTCGGAGACTCCTATAGATGAAACAGTTAAAAAATTGAATAATATTCGTGGACATTTAGTTGAATTTCCTTATGAATTTTTAAATAAAGAAAATTTATTAGGAAGTGTAATTTCAAATGCCGTAACTCCCGCTGAAATATTTACATAGTTTTACATAGTTTAAAAATACAAAAATTTTCATATAGCTAGCTTATTTAATATTTATTTTATTCCTATTATTTATTTGTATTTATTACTATAAATATTATAAAAATCAATAAAAATCTTTTTAATTAAAATGAGTTCAAAATTCGATCATTTGAGATCGACTGTACAGCAGACCTGATAATCACATGTCTTGAGGTAATATTTATAAATGTTTCACAAAATTTGCCCAGAGATATTAATTATATAAACAATCATTATTAACTTTCCAAAAAAAATTTTTTTTTTCTTTTTAAAAAAAAAAAGCTTTTTTTTAAACAATTTAAATGAACCCACCAAGATATGATGGAACTGTTCATCCAGATGAATGGATTAAACAACTTAGAACATTTTGTTATTTTAAGCAAATTACAGAAGAACAAGAAATAGTAAAATTTTGTAAATCAATGATACATTCAACGATTAATATTAATAATAATAATGATAATAATGATAATAATAATAATAATAATAATGAAATAGAAGAAATCAATACATTAGATTCACTTTCAAATGCTTTAAAATCTCATATAACATTTCAAATACTTAAAGATACATGTAAAAGAAAATTACAAGTATTAAAATTTGCACCAGAAATTCATGGAGGAGATACAGCAAAATTTATTTCATATTTTAATATGAAATGTTTTGGTGCTGAAATAAATGATTTAGAAGAACAAAAGAAATTATTATTTCATAGTTTTTCTGATGATTTTTTTCGTAAAGAATTTAATAAACAAATTCATAACGTTAATTCAAAAGAAGTTTTATTTAAATTATTTAATAATATAGTTAATGAATATTCTAAATTAATTAAATATGGTAATTTTGTATCTTTAAAACATATTACTACTGGAAAATATTTGACTACTGATGATAAAAAATATCTTACTGGCTCAAGAGGTCAAATTGTAAGTAATTATTTTTTTTTACTTTCCTTAAAAATTTTAAAGATTTTTAAAAAATTATTTTTCTTTTTAAAGGTATTTTCAACTGATGCATTACCTGAAGCTAATGCTATATGGAAAATTAATTATCCATTTGGAAGTCAACCTAAAGCAAATAATGAAATAGTATCATATGGAGATACGATCAGTTTACAAAATAAATTAGGGAAAATGCTATGGGCGTATCCAAATTATAAATCTCCAACTTCTGGTCACGTTGAAGGTATTTAAAAAATATATTTTTTACAGATTATATATGTATATACATAAATATCTTATTAATTTTTCTAATCATTTTAGTTAGTTGTTATTCAATGAATCAATATAATAATTGGATGATTGAACCAAATATTAGTAATATTAGTACAAATAAAAATAGTAATGAAGAAAAAAGATATTTAAAATCAGAAGATAAAATTGTTATTGTAAATGAAAGTAAAGAAAAAGTTATGATTTTACATAGTCATAATATTAAATTTACTATAGATAATTCATTATATCAAGAAGTTTTTTGTCATGATAATAGAATTCATTTAAAAGATGAGGTGAGTTTATAAAAAAAAAGAAAAAAAAGATTATGAAAAAAAAATTATTATTATTTTTTTTTATTGAAAATTACTAATTTTTTTTTTATATAATATATTTTATAGTGGTGTATCGAACTTGTTGAACATTAAAAATACATTATAAATACTTTTAAGATTTTTTAAAAAAAAAATACATTTTATATTTTAATAATTTTAATTTTCAAGGAAAAAAAGGATATTTTAAAATTATATATATATATATTTTTTTTGTTAAAAAAAAAAACAATGTAACTTTTTAATAAAAAATGTCCGGCTTCGTATCAGTAAAAATTTATTATGTTCGCACGTGACAGATGATATACATGCTATTTACCCCGACACTTATAATTAAAATTAAAATTCCACACCCACGTGCCCGGTGACATTTAAAGGGATGTGAAAAAAAATAATTTTGTGAAGCAAAAAAAAAACTATTAAAGTCCCTCAGAAAAATATAAACAGTGAAAACGCAGTGGGGCGTGATGCCGGTGATGAATTTTACAAAATCACGTGGGGGTGGAAAAAGTGTCGGACATACTGTACATATGCGTTTCATAATGAACCAGTATAAAACTGGATATAAAAATGCAGAGTCCTTTTTCAATAAAAATTTACGCTTTTCTTAAAAAAATTTTTTAAAAAATATGGATATTCCAAAATATGACGGAAATATTCATCCAGATGAATGGATAAATGATATTCAAGAGTACCTTAAACTTAGATACACAGGTGATAATTATTTGAATATTGCTATATCATTAGTAGATTCCAGTATTATCTCACTTCCAACTAAAATTGATAGTTTTAAAGAACTTCGTAATGCACTTAAAGAGGATATTTCTTTTACAGTATTTAAATGTACAAATAAAAGGTTATTAGAATTATTAAAATATATACCCGAAAAAGAAGGTGGGAATACTTCAAAATTTATTTCAGATTTTCGTAAATTATGTTACAATTCTGAAATTAATGATATACGAGAACAAAAAAATTATTTTTGTAATACACTTCCAAAACTTCCAAATAAGAATGATACCGATTGTTATAATTATCTTCTGGAATTTATCAAGAGAAGGGAGAAAATCAAATCAATGAATGATTTAGTTAAAGAATTTGCGGAAATTATTACAGATGAATTAAATTTAATTAAAAATGGATCTATTGTAGCTTTAAATCACGTTGCTACAGGAAAATATTTAAGTTCAATTGACAATTTGTGTTATACAACTGGAAGCAAGCGTCAACTGGTATATCTATTTATACATTCCTTTTTTATTGCATCAATGATTAACTTTATTCAATTATTTTAGACTTTTGCAGGCAGCCCAGAGCCTGATCTAAATGCTTTATGGAAAATCGAATTTGATGAAAAATTACCTATATATAATAAAACTTCTATAAGATTACGACATGTCAAATCTGGCAATGTTCTTGGATTATATTATTACAATTTATTCGATTATTATATTTATTATAAATCTCCGATAACTAAACATACAGAAGGTAATAATCTAAAATTTTTTTACTTAATTTATTATTAATTAAAGAGATAGAAAGTAATCAATAATAATTCTTTTTAGTGTGTTGTAACGGAAATGAAAATCTTTGGAAGTTTAAGCATAGTAAATTAGAAAATCACCAAGGATATTTGAAGTCAAATGATATTATTATTCTTAGTATTATTAAAAGGTATAATAATAATAAAGTTGAATTTTTACGTAGTCATGACGTTCAATTTACTATTGGAAATGATACTTTTCAAGAAGTTGTTGGCCATAGCGAAAGATTAGGAGGGAATGATGAAGTAAGTTATTTTGTTTTGTATTTGAAATGCTCAAAATTTATTTGTTTTTTTTTTTTTTATTTTTGTTAGTGGCGCATTGAACTTATTAGTCAAGATTGAATAAATTAGGATGAGAGTTAAACATAAATTATTTTGGTTTATTTATCAAAATTTTGAATTCCTTAATTATAAGTAGCCATAATTTTAGTGCATAATATTTAATCTAATATTTGATTTTAATAATCATAAATAAATAGTACTGGATCCACGTGTTTTTCCTTAAAAAAATCGCTTGTAATATTGATAGTTCAAACTTTCAATGAACAAACTACATGCATCGAATATTCTAAAACAGATCGTGGTAATCCATTTCAGAAATATTGATAATTCACGTAACGATTTATGGAATGATCAAAACTCAAGTTGCCAACATTTTTGATTTTGACAGTAAAATCTATTACCAATTTATTTGTCTTAAAAATATATAGAAAATTTGTTATTTTATTATTAGTATGATAAGTTTCAATTATTTGAAAGATTTTTTTACATTTTTTTTTTTGTCTGTTAAATGTAAAGTATATAATTATTTTTATTAATCAACACTTTAAGAAAATAAATATCGGTAATAATAATATTGCTTTCGTTGAAGAAAACTCAGTATTGTAGATTTTTTGTGTTCACACGTGATAATGAAGTGCATGATAATCGACATGTTTGTTCAGTTAACACGCGTAAAATACGCGCTTCATAAACCAAAATAAAACTGGAAAAAACGCAGCCAAAATTTTACGCTTTTTTCTTAAAAAAAAAAAACTTTAAAATATAAAAATATGGATATTCCAAAATATGACGGAAATATTCATCCAGATGAATGGATAAATGATATTCAAAAATATCTTGCACTTAGGAGATATGATAAAAATTATTTGGATATTTCTATATCATTAGTAGATTCCAATATTATCTCGCTTCCAACTAAAATTAATAGTTTTAAAGAACTTAGTAACGCACTTAAAGAGGATACTTCTTTTACATTATTTAAATGTACAAATAAAAGGTTATTAGAATTATTAAAATATATTCCTGAAAAAGCAGGTGGAAATACTTCAAAATTTATGTTAGATTTTCGTAAATTATGTTACAATTCTGAAATTAATGATATAGAAGAACAAAAAAATTATTTTTGTAATACACTTCCAAAACTTCCAAATACTGATGATACCGATTGTTATTATTATCTTCTGGAATTTATTAAGAGGAGGGAGAAAATCAAATCAATGAATGATTTAGTAAAAGAATTTGCGGAAATTATTACAGATGAATTAAATTTAATTAGAAATAATTCTATTATAGCTTTAAAGCATGTTGCTACAGGAAAATATCTAAGTTCAATTGACAATTTGTGTTATACAACTGGAAGCAAGCGTCAACTGGTATATCTATTTATACATTTCTTTTTTATTGCATCAATGATTAACTTTATTTAATTATTTTAGGCTTTTGCAGGCAGCCCAAAGCCTGATCTGAATGCTTTATGGAAAATTGAGTTTAGTGAAAAATTACCTATGTATAATAAAACTTCTATACAATTACGACATATTAAATCTGGCAGTGTTCTTGGATTTTATTATGATTACGGCTGTGATGATTATTGCAAATCTCCGATAACTGAACATACAGAAGGTAATAAATTGAAAATTTTTTACTTAACTTATCATTAATTAAAGAGATAGAAAGTAATCAATAGTAATTCATTTTAGTAAGTTGTGGCGGAAATGAAGATATTTGGAAGTTTAAGTGTAGTAAATTAGAAAATCACCAAGGATATTTGAAGTCAAATGATATTATTAATCTTAGTATTCTTAAATCGTACTATGATTATCAAAATTCATTTTTGCGTAGTCATGATGTTCAATTTACTATTGGAAATAATACTTTTCAAGAAGTTGTTGGCCATAGCGAAAGATTAGGAGGAAATGATGAAGTAAGTTAAAATTTTTTGTATTTGAAATATTCAATAAATAAAAAATTTATTTATTAATTTTTTATTTTTTTTAGTGGCGCATTGAACTTATTAGTCGAGATTGAATAAATTAGGATGTGAGTTAAATATAATTATTTTAGTTTATTTATCAAAAATTTGAATTCCTTAATTATAAATAGCCATAATTTTTGTGCATAATATTTATTCTAATATTTGATTTTAATAATCACAAATAAATAGTACTGGATCCACGATGTTTTCCTTTAAAAAAATCACTTGTAATATTGATAATTCAAACTTTAAATGAACAAACTACATGCGTCGACTATTATAAAACAGATCGTGGTAATTCATTTTCAGAAATATTGACAATTTAAGTAAATATAAGTGTCGCTGTTTACGATTTATGAAATGATCAATACTCAAGTTGCCAACATTTCTGATTATGACAGTAAAGTCTATTACCTCTGTTAAAAATATATAGCAAATTTGTTATTTTAATAGTATGATAAGTTTCAATTATTTGAAAAATTTTTTTTACATTTTTTTTGTCTGTTGAATGTAAAAAGTATATAATTTTTTTTTATTAATCAAGAAAAATAAATATCGGTAATAATAATATTGCTTTTATTGCTTTCGTTTTCTATTATTGAAGAATGCTCAGTATGTTAGATTCTCAGATCTGTTTGTAGATTTTTTGTGTTCGCACGTGATAAATGATATGCATGATAATCGATATTTTTGTTAACACGTAATACGCGCTTCATAAACCAATATAAAACTGGATATAAAAAAATATGGATATTCCAAAATATAACGGAGATAAATGATATTCAAAAATACCTTAAACTTAGATACACAGCTAAAGTGCTAAACATGATGATTATTATTTGCATATTGCTATATCACTAGTAGATTCTAATCTTATTATACTTTCAGCTAAAATTAATAGTTTTGAGGAACTTAGTAACGCATTTAAAGAGGAAGGTTATTATAATCATTAAAATATATTCCTGAAAAAGAAGGTGGAAATACTTCCAGATTTCCGTAAATTATGTTACAATTCTGAAATTAATGATATAGTAAAGCAGAAAATTATTTTTGTAATACACTTCCAAAACTTCCAAATGATGATGATAACGATTGTATTAATTATCTTCTGAAATTTATTAAGAGAAAGAAGAAAAGCAAATCAATGAGTGATTTAGTAAAGAATTTGCGGAAATTATTGCAGATGAATCAAATTTAATCAGGAATAATTCTATTGTAGCTTTAAAGCATGTTGCTACAGGAAAATATTTAAGTTCAATTGACAATTTGTGTAATACAACTGAAATCAAGAATCAACTGGTATATCCATTTATACATTTCTTTTTTATTGCATCAATGATTAACTTTATTCAATTATTTTAGGCTTTTGTAGGCAGCCCAGAGCTGATCTAAATGCTTTATGGAAAATTACATTTAAAGAAAAATTCCCTATGTATAATAAAACTTCTATAAAATTACGACATATCAAATCTGGCAATGTTCTTGGATTATGTAATTTTTATAGAGATGGATTTATTTATCCAAATCTCCGATAGCTAACACACAGAAGGTAATAAATTAAAAAATTTTACTTAATTTATCATTAATTAAAGAATAGAAAGTAATCAATAGTAATTCTTTTTAGTAATATGTTGTAACTGAAATGAAAACTGAATAGTTGGAAGTTTAAGGATAGTAAATTAGAAAATCACCAAGGATATTTGAAGTCAAATGATATTATTATTGCTAAATCGTTTGGTAATTATCAAATTCATTTTTACGTAGTTATGGTGTTCAATTTACTATTAGAAATGATACTTTCAAGAAATTGTTGGTCATAACGAAATAATAGAAGGGAATGATGAAGTAAGTTATTAAGTTATTTTGTTTTGTATTTGAAATATTTAATTAAATATTTATTTATTTCTTTATTAGTGGTGCATTGAATTTATTAAACGAGTTTAATAAAGTAGGATGTGAGTTACTATATTCGAATTACTTCATATTATTTGTCAAAAAATTTGTTAATGATAATAAATAAGTAGCACTAGATCCATAACGATTTCCTTAAAAAAGTCATCTATAATATAGATAGCTCAAACTTTCAATAAACTAGTACGTAAATTAACTACTGTATTCTAAATTTCTAATTAAAAAAAGACGCAAGTTGGAAGTTATAGTGTTACCCACCAGTCCACTAAAAGTATCGTATTTGCGTATCTCGAACGACTCAAGAATATTGAGCGTTATGATTGTTAAATCTAATTGATTCAACTTATAAAACAAACAGATATGGTTAGCACTATTCACCTTGTATATCCGTGGAAGTCTCTAATTGTTGCCATTTTCAGAAATATTGACAATAACATATCGATATATATAAGTTACTGACAACTCTTGTCTGATTTTGAAGCAAAGGTACATGCTGGCATAAAATTCATCTTTATGCATTAAGAGACTGGAATTTTAACGAATACATCATTAAATGGTTTGCAGGTGTTGCCGAACGAAAAATGTGTACGATACTCTATCTCAAGTCCGGTCAAGGATGTGGATAATTTTTACTGCTGTGTTCGCTATATACGATTCATAAAATGATCAATATTCAAATTTGCCAACATTTCTGAATATAGCAGTATTAAAAACTTATTTGTCTGTTAAAATATTTTTTATATTTGATGATAATAGTTACTTAATGATTTGAAAAATTTTTACTTATTTCTGATAAATGTAATATATATATATATATTTATTATTAATCAATACACTTTAAGCAAAATATATACTAGAAATAATTCTGCTTCGATTCACCATTTTGAGATTTTAAAAATAGATCTCGTGAACAATGATCACAGTGATCATTTGGCCATTTTTTTTGTGTTCGCACATGTGATAAATGATATGCATGATATACTAGTGCGATGGGTTATTAACGGATCAATCCGCGGTTTACTACGGTTTGGATCGGTTTATTTGAGTTGGAGCTATAACTTTGGCCAAAATTAATAAAATTTGTAGAAGAATATCTGACAAAAATTATAGTTTGACAAAAATAATAGAAAATGTTGCTAATCAACGGATCAATCCGGGTCGAAGCACTAGGCCATGATAATCGCATATATATATATATATACTAGCGTTTTATTAAACCAGTATAAAACTGGATGTAAAAATGCGGAGTCCCTTTTATTAAAAATTTTACGCTTTTTCTTAAAAAAATTTAAAAATATGAATATTTCAAAATTTGATGGAAATACTCATCTAGATGAATGGATAAATGATATTAAAAAATATTTTGATATTAAGCAACCAAATAAATATGGTGATTATTATTTGAGGACTGCTATATCATTAGTAGATTCTAATATTATTTCACTTCCAGCTAAAATTAGTAGTTATGAGGAACTTAGTAACGCGCTTAAAGAGGATATTTCTTTTACAATATTTAAATGTACAAATAAGAGATTATTACAATCAATGAAATATATTCCTGAAAGAGAAGGTGGAAATACTTCGAAGTCTATTTTAAATTTTCGTAAATTATGTAATTATTCTGAAATTAATGATATAGAAGAACAAAAAAATTATTTTTATAATGCACTTCCAAATAATGATAACAGTCATCATTATTATTTTTTGGAATTTATTAAAAGAAAAGAGAAAATAAATTCGATGAATGATTTAGTTAAAGAATTTGCGGAAATTATTACAGATGAATTTAATTTAATTAGAAGTGAATCTATTGTAGCTTTGAAACATGTTGCCACAGGAAAATATTTAAGTTCAATTGAAAATTTATGTTATACAACTGGAAGCAAGCGTCAACTGGCATGTCATTTTATATATACATTTCTTTTTTTATTTCATCGGTAATTAACATTTATTCAAATTTAAGGTTGTTGCAGGCAGTCCAAAGCCTGATACAAATGCTTTTTGGAAAATTAAATTTGATAAAGAATTAGCTATATATGATAAAATTTCTATAAACTTACGACATATCAAATCTGGCAATGTTCTTGGATTATATTATTATTACGATGAATACAATTATATTTATACTTATTACAAATCTCCGATAACTGAACTTACAGAAGGTAATAAATTGAAAGTATTTACTTAATTTATTAATTAATTAAAGCGACAGAAAGTGCTCATTAGTAATTCTTTTTAGTATGTTGTGGCGGAAATGAAATTAGTTGGAAGTTTAAGAATAGTAAATTAGAAGATCACCAAGAATATTTAAAGTCAAATGATATTATTAATCTTAGCATTCATAGACATGATAATTCTCAAAATTTTTTACGTAGTCATAATGTTCAATTTACTATTGGAAATGATACGTTTCAAGAAATCGTTTGTCATAACGAAAGATTAGGAGGAAATGATGAAGTAATTTATTTTGTTTTATATTAGAAATGTTAATTAAAATATTTATTGTTTATTTTTTTATATTCGTTAGTGGTGCATTGAACTTATTAAACAAGGTTGAATAAATTGGATTGGGGCTATATTTGAAATTATGAATTATTTCAATTTAATCATCAAAAATTTGAATTCATTTAACCAATGATGTTTTTTCCTTTAAAAAAAAATCACTTGTAATATTGATAGTTCAAACTTTCAATAAACAAACTACGTGCGCCGATTATTCTAATTTTAAAAAAAAAATTATGACAAGCCATTTTCAGAAATATCGATAATTTTATATGAATATAAATGGATAGTTTTTTGCTGTTTTCAATGTGTTTGCTATTTACGATTTATAAGATGATTAATATTCAAATTGTTAGTTATTTTAATAATATGATAAGTTTCAATTATTTGAAAATTTTTACTATTTTTTTGTCTGATGAACGTAAACATGGGAGGGCGTAATTATTTCAGATAATTCAGCATTAAGACAGCACAATGGTGAAATATATTACACCGAATTTTTGTTCAAAGATTCATATTAATATAGTACTATTACACCAGTATTACACCGGTGTAATGAATTGGTCGGTGTAATGTACCGTCAGCCGTCGGCATGGTTTGAGCCTAATTCGCCCCATGTATTTATGAACCGTGAACGCAAAAAAAAAAATAATATTTTTTTTATTATCATTATTTTAAGTAATCAGTATCGGTAATGATCACCGGGATCATTTGGATTTAAGGATTTGCTTGACTATGAAGCGCCATACTGATCAAAATCTGTGATTAAAACCTGGATCAAACCCTGGGGTGAAAATAGACTATTCCATATTTCATCCCGGATCTTCCTATATTTTATCCTGGATCTGATCCATATTTTATCCTCTGATCCACATTTTATCCCAGGTTAATTCCTTGAATTTCACCAAAAATTATATCACATCCAATTATCAAACCCTGGATTACTCTTTATCCCAGATTTGATCAATATGATTTCATCCTGAATTTGATCTATATTTATCCCGGATTTGATTTTATCTTATAAATTTTATCCTTGGATTAATTATATCACAGTTGTTTCTAACTTATGTAATCAGATTTTTTGTTTATAAGATCATTTTAGAAACTTCTCTTATAACTTTAAAATAAAAAAATTTCTCTGTTTTTACGGGGTGTTTAAGCAGGAGCACGTGATTTTAATTTATTGCCTGCTGATGTCACACTTGGGATAAAATATGAAATTTAAGTAATTAATCCGGGATAAAAGGGATAACATATAGGAAAATCCGGTATATTAATCAATTTTTCATTTCGGATAAATCCTAGGGTTTAATCCCAGACTTTTGATCAGTATTACGCTTCAGCCGCTTCATACTTGACCATATATGTTCGCACACGTGACAAATGATATGCATGATATAATTAATAAAATGTATAAAACTGGATATAAAAACGCCGAGTCCTTTTTTTACGCTTAAAAAAAATTTAAAAATATGGATATTCCAAAATATGACGGAAATATTCATCCAGATGAATGGATAAACAATATTCAAAGATATCTTGAACTTAGTCATAATAATGAATGTGGTAGTTATTATTTGAATACTGCTATAGCATTGGTAGATTCAAATATTATCTCACTTCCAGCTGAAATTAATAGTTTTGAGGAACTTAGTAATGCACTTAAAGAGGATATTTCTTTTACATTATTTAAATGTACAAATAAGAGATTATTACAATCATTGAAATATATTCCTGAGAGAGAAGGTGGAAATACTTCGAAGTTTATTTCAAATTTCGTAAATTATGTTATAACTCCGAAATTAATGATATAGAAGAACAAATAAATTATTTTTATCGATTACTTCCAAACAATGAATATTATAATTATTTTTTAACCGAATTTTTTAAAAGAAAAGAGAAAATCAAATCAATGAATGATTTAGTTAAAGAATTTACGGAAATTGTTACAGATGAAACAAATTTAGTTAGAAATGGATCTATTGTAGCTTTAAAACACTTTGCTACAGGAAAATATTTAAGTTCAATTGACAATTTACTTTATACAACCGGAAGTAATTTTCAAGTGGTATGACTTTTTATATAGTACTTTTTGTATTTTATTGGTAATTAACTTTTATTCAAATTTTTAAGGTTTTTGCAGGCAGTTCAGAGCCTGATATAAATGCTATATGGAAAATTAAATTTGATAAAGAATTAGCATTATATAATAAAACCAAAACTTCTATAAGCTTACAACATATCAAATCTGACAAATTTCTTGGATTATATAGTTATCACAATGGATACAATTATATTTATTGCAAATCTCCGATAACTGAACTTACAGAAGGTAATAAATTGAAGGTATTTACTTAATTTATTAATTAATTAAAGCGACAGAAAGTACTCATTAGTAATTCTTTTTTAGTATGTTGCGTCGGAAATGAAATTAGTTGGAAGTTTAATCATAGTAAATTAGAACATCACCAGGGATATTTAATGTCAAATGATACCATTAATCTTAGCATTATTATGTATAATTCTCAAAATTCATTTTTACGTAGTCATGATGTTCAATTTACTATTGGAAATGATACTTTTCAAGAAGTTGTTTGCCATAGTGAAAGATTAGGAGGAAATGATGAAGTATGTTATTTTATTATTTTATATTTGAAGTGATAAATAAATACTAACTGATTTTCCCTTTATTTAGTGGTGCATTGAACTGATTAGACAAGGTTGAATAAAATAGGATGTAAGTTATATTTGAGAAAATATAAATTACTTTAATTTTAATTGTCAAAAAATTGAATTCCTTAAGCAGCTATGTTCGAATTTTTTAATAATCTTAAATAAATATTTCTAGATTCTTGAAGTTTTTTCAATAAAACAATCTTATAATATTGATAGTTTTCAATAAACTACGTACGCTGACTATTCTAATTAAAAAAAATCCGATAAAAATAAAGTCTCCAGTTATTGCTGTTTTCGGTGTTGTCGCTATATACAGTACGATTTATAAAAATGATTAATATTCAAATTGCCATCATTTTTGAATATGACAGTAAAATCTTTTACCAATTTATTTGTCTGTTAGAAATATATTTTTTTCTCAAAGTTGCTCATGTAATGATAATAGTTATTTTAATAATGGTAAGTTTCCAATTATTTGAGAAATATTTATTTTTTTTTTCTGATAACGTAAAATATATTTTATTAATCGATACTTTAAGCAAAATAACAATACTGCTTTCATTTTATATTATTGAAGATTTCAAAAAAATAGCGTCATTTAGCTTAGTATATTAGTAAACTTATCAATCAAATTAAATTATTTATATTTGGTGATGATTATCAAATTTATAAAAAAAAGCAGTACATTCATCTAAATCTGTATTTTATTGTGTATTGAAAGCGTAAAATTATTTGTCATTTCAAGTCAAGGATTAAGTCACTATTATCAATAACCAATAAAAGGGGGTGTCTATGTATATAAATATTAATTAACTTGCACTTTTACACCATCAACTTACTTGCATTTTGCACCGTCAACTTTAGGAAAAAAAAAATGAAACTTTCAAAATATGATGGAAATATACATCCGGATAAATGGATAAATGATATTCAAAAATATCTTGCACTTAAGCAATATGATGATGATTATTTGAATATTGCTATATCATTAGTAGATTCCAGTATTATCTCACTTCCAACTAAAATTAATAGTTTTGAAGAACTTCGTAATGCACTTAAAGAGGATATTTCTTTTACAGTATTTAAATGTACAAATAAAAGTTTATTAGAATCATTAAAATATATTCCTGAAAAAGAAGGTGGAACTACTTCAAAATTTATTTCAGATTTTCGTAAATTATGTTACAATTCTGAAATTAATGATATAGAAGAACAAAAAAATTATTTTTGTAATACACTTTATAATAATAATTATTGTTATCTTTTGGAATTTATTAATAGAAGAAAGAAAATTAATTCAATGAATGATTTAATTAAAGAATTTACAGAAATTATTGCAGATGAATTAAATTTAATTAGAAATGAATCTATTATAGCTTTAAAGCATGTTGCTACAAGAAAATATTTAAGTTCAATTGAAGATTTGTGTTATACAACTGGAAGCAAGAATCAAGTGGTATATATATTATTTACACATTTCTTTTTTGTTTCATTGATAATTAACTTTTATTCAATTATTTAAGGTTTTTGCAGGCAGTTCAGAGCTTGATCTAAATGCTTTATGGAAAATTAAGTTTAGAGGAGAAATTGCTATATATAATGGAACTTTAATAGAATTACAACATATTGAATCCGGTCATTATCTTGGATTATGTTATTTTGCCCCAAAAGTTCATACTTATTACAAATCTCCGACAACTGAACATACAGAAGGTAATAATAAATTGAAAGTTTATTACTATCTTAATTAAAGTATTCATTATTATTATTTTTCTAGTATATTGTGGCAGAGATAATTGTGATTGGGATTTTAAACACAGTAAATCGGAAAATCATAAAGGATATTTAAAATCATATGATACTATTAATCTTGGCATTAAGAAAACGTATGGTAATAAAGAAGTTGAATTTTTACGTAGTCATGATGTTCGATTTACTATTGGGAACGATACTTTTCAAGAAGTTGTTTGTCATAATGAAAATTTAGGAGGAAATGATGAAGTAAGTTATTTTGTTTTGTATTTGAAATGTTCAATAAATAAACATTTATTTATTATCTTTTATTTTTGTTAGTGGCGCATTGAACTTATTTGTAAGAGTAAATTAGAATATAAGTTATAATTGATAAGGTTCAAGTTATTTTAAATTCATTACTTGTCAGAAATTGACTTTGATTTTGTAACTAATGCTAGATTCAGTTTTTCAAAGAAATGTAATATTTGATTTTGTCGATGATACATACATATGCATACCTTTTTTCTGCAAAATTAATGAATATTTTTAGAAGCATTTGTTCATTCGTCAAAAAATAATAAAAAAAATATGTAATATCAGGTGTGAAATTTTTTTCACATTCTATCGGTGAAATTAAATGTCATGTGAATATTTTCGTTTGTCCTGCTGCGTCACGTCAATAACAAATAAACAAGTTCGAAAAGAATCATAATTATTCAAATGATTACTACAACCATTTTAAAATTAAAAAAATTATTTTTTGATCACGTCATCGTACTACAATCACGAAATAAATACTAATGTTTTGATTAAATAAAAATTTAATGATAAAAATCGTTTTATTTTAAAAGTTTATTGTTATTTATAACTAAATTTATAATTAATATTACTTGGAATCTGGACTTTGGAAAATTGTTATATTAGACATAGAAAGATTTAAATTTGTTTACTTATTCTAAAAGTTATGATATTTTATTCCAATGCATCGCAATGATCTCATTATTCTCATTATTCACAATTTTCATTCCACGGTACTTTTATATAGTGTAAATATATCTTTATTTATCAACACTACTCAAGTTGAAAATTTAAAATTGCTTTTATTACTTAATATATTTCTAGTGATGTTATTTTTCATCAAAGAATTTTTCGGTTTTCAATTTTTATTTGTTTCTTCTATTATAATAAATAAAAAATAATTAATATAAGTAATTTTATGGGTTTAGGAATATCAGGGTTTTTTTCCCGAAGGGAAAAAAACATGGTATTCCGCCCGCGTGAAATTACTAAGTTATACCCAGGAGCGTGTGACTTATGATCACTATTACTATCACGTGTACAATCATTATTTATACTTTTTTAAACTTTAGTAGAAGTCACTATTAAGTCACTTGACTATTTAATGTAATTATATATGTATATAATAATTTGATAAAGTTTATTACCATGAAAAAACAGTCTAAAAATATCCCGGGAAAAAAAATATTTGCATATATCATTAGGGAAATTGTGATGCTCTATATCATAAGTCACATTTAGTGCGACGGGTATAACTTGGGTAATTCATGATTAAGCTCCCTGAATATTATTGTATATGGCAAATACATCTTTTTATTATATATAAAGTCTAAAGTATGATCTAGACATTAGTCACGCGCAATAAATTTTATTGAATGAATATCACGAGATTCAAATTGTCAACGCTAGAGATATCAAACATTATTACGAGAATGATAATGTAAAATTTATAATATGATTCAAAAATCACTAAGAACCAATCATTTACAATGATTAAATAATTTTCATTCATGAAATAAATCGTCTCTAAACTCTCAAGTAAAGTTACTACGCTTTTCAGAATTTTGCTACCCCTCCATAAATCACGTTGTATATAATTAGTTATAGTCATAATTCATATGTATTCATTTTCAGTAAATTAATAAATTTATGATATAATGGACCATCTTTCCATATTGCTAAACATAACCTACTCATTTAATATCGTCAAACTGACTGTATGATATAACAAACATCGTCAGAGAGCGGAGAAGTAATATTTTTAATTGTATTTCTTGAACTAAACCACTGGCCCAGCATTTGACATGATTTGCACTATTTATTATAAATATAAGCATCATATTTTACATATATTGCCATTATACTACTCTGAAATTACGAAAGTAAGAATAAATATGTATGTATTGTTTTGTTATGGCAGATCATAAAAAGTGGGATGGTCGAATATTTCAATCTCGAAAAAATAAATATTTAACATTATGAATAATTTGCATTAAATTAAAATAATAGCTCTCAAAAACTATACACCGATTGAGTTATAAATTCCCAAAATTCATTTCCCACGTTATAATATTATTTTGTAAAGTTAAAGAGATTATAGTATCCCATGCCAACATGTGTGTATGAGTGTATCTAATTGGCTAATATGTAAATCAAATGCCTTGAATAATATTTCTATAATACTTTTTATAATGTTGCAAAGCTTCTTTAATAATCCATTGTATATTTACTATAATTTTTAATATAGTGACTAACGAAACGGGTTAAGAGTATTTTACAAGTGTATAATAAGTAAAATAGATATCATTCAGTGATATTAATCAAATGATGAAAATCATGCATCGGAACTTCAAATTGTGATTATAATCGCAACCATCAGTTTTAATAATAATGACTCATTGACTCAGCCACAACAAATTTCCCCATTAAATATTTCTTATAAAAAATCATTTTTTCCTACGCAAAATCCTTTTACACTTGTACTCGTATTTTTCTTTCATATTTGTAATATTTTTTTATCCTTCTTTAATATTTATTATAACGTAGATTTTTTTTTATTAACTTACCGTTCAGAAACACATAAATATCTTACGTCTTCGGCCACTCATATTATCTCCTATTTAGAAACTAATATTATTAAAAAAATATCGTAAGCAACTTCTAGTTAAAGGTGTCGTGAGATGTGGATAGTTATGAACAGTTAGTTATTCAGCATATCTTTTTTTCTAGAAACAATCAAAATACACATCAAGTATCAATAATGATATTTTCTAATATTCGGGTAAGTGGAAATGGCTAAGCTGGGATGTACAAGGGACTAGTGCACCTAGTGTGCTTTGGTTATCCTCCTCTTCTAGTAGTCTGGTTACCTTCAATGAGAAATTAATATCTCAAGCTATGTCGCAGACTTCTGTATGTGGGGCCCGTCCCTTTGGTGGTGGGTCTCATGTCTTATTATCAATATGACAGTACCTCTGCACGAGTTTGATCACTCACGATATACGTTAATGTCAATTGATAGTAGGCATGGGGGCCTGAATCTGTCATTTCTGTGAAGCTTACTTAGAGTACTCGAGTCTTCTAACTATTTTATTATATATTTTTATATTTTTAGATTTCATTCTCTCCTATTGAATTCACTTTTACTTTACAGTAAGAATTGGTAAGTTGTAGGAATTTTCAGGTTATTTGCTTTAATTAATTTATTTCTATCATTCACATTATATAATAATGATATTTGCTTATGAAGTTATATACTATTAGATTCAATTTTTAATTTGATTGATATTATTGTAAAATTACTGAATTTTATAAAATCATAATATACAAAGCTATTTATTTTTTATATTTATTATTATTTATAAATAAGTTATAAAATAGAAATGATACTGGAAATTATTTCTGTTTCCTTCCATTTTATAGTACGTAAAAAGGTCATTTTCTACTGCACACTTTAAGTTGTGAACGGCTAGCATGTAAGTTATAGGTTATCGCTCAATTTTATTGACATATTGACATAAAGTTGAGGCATATGGCCCAGAAATTTCTTTTTTATGCAATACAACATTTATTTATATATGATTTACTGCCAAATAATGATCATTTCTTGAAGTTATCTAAGGATACGCAATGTGTTAATAAAATGTTTTGTTATCTATCTACTCAATATATATGTATTTTTACGGGTTTTTAATATCAGCAGATGTCCATTACTCTTTTAAAAATCCCACATATACATTTTTTTTTTTTTTTGTACTTATATATTTATATTACTAGAAAAATCATATATAATTATAATACGAAACGTCAAAATAAATGGTGTAAATCATTTTAAACTTCCATTCTTTAAAGGATAAAAATTTAATTTTTCAAAACAATAACTTTGATTTATAGTAAAATTATTTATTATCTGACTCATTTATCATTTTTTTTTTCAATAATATCTTTTGCTCAAAATAATTGAAATAATATTGCTTTCCAGCTAATTATAAAAAGCTCTCTTCAATTATTACCCCATTCTGGTTATTATGATATTCTGGAAATTTAGGATTCAAACATACATGTACATAAAAGACAGTATCTAATAAAACTCAAAATATACGTAAAAAGGTCAGGTTCCAGTTTTGCGTACGATTAACCATATGTATTTCAATATTTTGGTGTAAACTAGTAAAGCATAAGTAAATTATTTTTTTAAGTGAATAATAATTATAATCCTCTGTCGCTCTAAGTGTCACTAATGATCACCTTCATACTAATTTTAAATATTGCGAGTGATTAGCTGAGTCTATATTGTATAAATAACCGGGAATCTTCGTTTACTTATTTCCCGGCCTCATATAGATAACCGGGAAATTACTAATTTTAGTTTAAAATAGTTAAGTTTAAAATAGTTAATATTTAATGAGTGATACGCTCCAGGGGATTACCCATTTATTTCATGGGAAGGGAACATTAGGGGTTTTTTTCCGAAGGGAAAAAAATTCACAACTCTCCATGAAATAAATAATACAAATATCATGAAAGAAGTGAACTTTTTTTTTTTTGATGATGTTTGTGAGAATATTGTTTATTAATCATCTCAAATATACAGTATTACAACTCAAAATGTTGATACTTACGACTTTTTAATAATTTGTGATAAACATTTTTCGATCATCGGATAATTGTTATAAATGATGGAAATAGAAAATAAAGTGATGAAATTGAATTGCAATTAGAGTTGAGAAATATTAAAATTTAAAGACGGGAATTAATAGTGACAATCTTAGCTAAGCCACTTGAAAAGTTTGAGTTTCGCGTCTTTTGAATTTTCTATGTAGGAACGCAAGATTCCGACGGTAAATTTCCTATTAACTCAAATATTGGATGAAATATTTTTGAGCATTTTTCACTGTAACTAAGCTATATTTGGTTTTTTATTTAGTTTTTAAATCTTTATTTAGCTTTATTTTGAGTCCTTTTAATATTCACATTATTTGTTAAACTTGTACAGTTCCTACTAATAAAACTACATATGTATACCTATAGTGCAAGTTTATAAAATATTTTTTTGGACATGAAAGTTATTGTATACTGTTTTTTTTTCACTTATTGGAAAAAAATTTATAGTAAAGAACAAGATATTTCAAAAAATTTTTTTTTATTAATTACAAAGCCCGTAAAATTAATTATAGAATGTCGATCATTTTCTCTGGTTGAGTGACGATCTGTCTCTTAAATTAATTTTTTTTTTAAATAAAGCTCTAAATCTTATATTAGACGTATTATTAACTTCTTGTTTAAGAGTTTGAAAGGAGATCTTAATACTGGTTTTGACTATCATGTTATATGTATAAAAAAGTAATATTATCGTCTTTACCATCCAGTCATTTTAAGGTGTTTTTAACGAAAAAATCAAGTATACTTAAAGGTTTTTAGAAGTCATATTGTGATTTTTGCTGTGTCACAATAAGGCGAATTTGTTTTGTCATACATGCAGTGCTTGATCAAGATTTGCATTTTGCGTATACGTTACACAACCAACCATACTGTATATAAACCCTCCTTATTAAATTAAAAAAAAATTATTTTCGTTATCCTTTTCAGTTAGGGAGAATAATGGCTCATAGTAATAATGAAGGTAAAAAGCATATAGTATGAGTATTTAATATAAATTAGAATTACTCTAAATTTCTAATCAAATTGCAATAAGTTTTAAGTACTGAGGAAATTAAAGGTAAATATAATATATTAAATTGTAAATAATTTTAAATATTATAATTGTACATTATGCATTAATTTAATATTAATTATATCAAATAATTTATTTAGTTTGTAAGTTAATAGAGTTATCTTATAATTGAATAATAATGGAATTACTTATTTTTGTTATATTCTAATGTAACTAAATAATTAATAATTAATAATACTATAGTTAGTAAGTTATCAGTTGTTTAATTTTTTATTTTAATTTACACAATATTTAAATAACTAAATATTTTTTTAAATAACTATTAATAATTAATTATATTACAGAAGGTAAAGTTTCAATTTTTAATAATATTATATTTATTTGTTTAATATTTTATATAATTCAATTAATTATATATTCTTTACTTAAATGATAAGATTGTGAGTAATATATTTGATTTATTATAATATAGTTTTGTATCATATTTAATCCTACTAACAAATTAATAATTAATAATACTACAGGGTGTAAGTTATATGTTATCAATATTTTTATCATTATATAATTTAAACTGACTGAATTCTTTATTTAAAAATTTTCTTTTAGTTGGTAAGTTATAAGTTTATTTATTAAATTTTATTATTATAAATTTATATAATATTTAAACAAACAAACTAAATTCTTTATTTAAAAATTATTTAAAATATAGAGAGTGAGTTATTTATTTAATTCTATTATTATTATATATTTATATTTTATTTACGTATAATTTAACTAACCAAATTATTTATTTTAATAATATAGGAAGTAAGTTATTTATTTAATTCTATTATTATGTATTTTTATATTTGCATATAATTTAAACTAACCAAATTCTTTATTTGAAAATTATTTTTTAGAATGTGAGTTATTTATTTAATTCTATTATTATATGTTATATGATAATTAGATTAATCAAATCCTTTATTTAATAATTATTTAATAATATAGTTTGTGAGTTATTTATTTCTATTATTACATGTTTTATAATATTTGCATATGATTTAAACTAACTAAATTCTTCATTTAAAAAATTTTTTAATAAATATAGGGGGTAAATTATTTATTTAATTATAATATTATGTATTTTTATAATATTTGCATATAATTTAAATTAACTGAATTCTTTTAATAAAATAGATTGTAGGTTTTTATTATTATATGCTTATATACAATTTAAACTAACAAATTCTGTATTCTATAGATCGTAAGTTATAAGTTATTCATTTAATTCTATTATTACATATTTATATATATAATGCAGTGACACCTCTCTAAGTGCATCCCCTTGGGACCATAGTAAAAAAAATAGTAGGATGTGCACTTAGAGAGGGTGTGCATTTATAAAGAGTAAAATATTAAGGGCTTTTATAAGTTGGAAAGAGGCCAACCGTGCACTTAAAGCGAATTTATATAGTGCATGCACTTATAGAGAGTGCACTCATAGAGGTGTCACTGTATCTGCATTTAATTTAAATTAACCAATTCTTTATTAAAAAAATTATTTAATAATATAGGAAGTAAGTTATTTATTAATTCTGATTGCATATTTATATATTTACATATGATTTAAACTAAATTTTTTATTTAATAAATCACAAATTATTTTATAATTTAGGTGGTAAGTTATTTATTTAATGCTATTTGCATGTAATTTAACTAATTATTAAAAATATTGGTAAATTATTTTAGATGGTAAGTTAAGTTATTTATTTAATTTATTTTTATTAGGGTTGCAGACATTATAACATAAACTAATATAAGTCAAGACGTAACTGGGTAGTTACCCTTAACATAAGAAATGTCTGCAACCCAAATTTTTATATATTTATATTATATTTAAACTAACTAAATTCGTTAAATTATTTAATATTATAGATTGTAAGTTATTTATATCTATTATGCTTTTTACTTCAAATCACCGGGGGTGATCATCACCTTTGGCCAGAATTATCAATTTTTACTGGCTCTATATTTTTTTTAATGCTGGTGGTCGTCATAATTTCAGTCACCGGTGATCATCCCCCCGGTGATTTGAAGTAAAATTATATTACATATAATTTAAGCTAATTAAATTCTTTATTTGAATAATTATAGATCGTAAGTTATCTATTTAATTCCATTACTATTTATTCCATTATATATAATTTAAACTAAATTTTGCTAATTTCTTTTAGATTGTAAGTTATAAGTTATTTATTTAATTTCATTATTACATTCATTACATACTATTTATATAATATTAAAATTGAATTCTCTATTTAAAATTATTTGCTAATTTCTTTAAGATGGTATGTTAATAAGTTATTTATTTAATTTTATTATTACATATTTATATTATATCTACATACTCTATAATTAAAACTAAATTCTTTATTTAAAAAATTATTTGCTAATTTCTTTTAGATCATGGTAATAAGTTATTTAATTTCATTATTGCATATTGCATTTATATAATATTACATGTAATTTAAACCAAATTCATTATTTGATAATTTCTTTTAGATGGTATGTTAATAGATTATTTATTTTATTATTGCTATTTAAGCTAAATTCTTTATTTAAAAATTATTTGATAATTTATTTTAGAAAGTAAGCTGTATTAAGTTATTTACTAATTTATTTAATTATATATTATTGTATACTTTAAATTAACTAAATTCTTTATTTTAAATATTATTTAATAATACAGGTTGTAAAATTTATTTAATTCTGTTATTATATGTTATAATATATTTACATATATTTTAAACTAATTAAATTTTTTATTTAAATATTATTTAATAAATAGAAAGTAAGTTATTTATTAAATTCTACTATTACATATTTATATGTAATATTTATATATAATTTAACTAATTAAATTCTTTATTAAAAAATTATTTAATAAATAGGAAGTAAGTTATTTATTTAATTCTATCTATTATTAGTACATATTTATATAATATTATATATAATTTAAACTAACTAAATTATTATTATATATTTATATATAATATTAAATTCATTTTTAATAATATAGTTTGTAAGTTATTTATTTAATTTTATTAATATATATTATATTTTTAAACTAATTAAAATTCTTTATTTAAAAAATTATTTAAAATATAGGTTGTAAGTAGTTTAGTTATTTATTTAATTTTATTAATATTACATATTTATGATATATTTATATATAATTTAAACTAATTTAATTATTTATATTTAATAATATAGCTTGTAAGTTATTTATTTAGTATATTATATAATGTCTACTTATATAATAATTTACATAATTTAAACTAACTAAATTCTTCATTTAAAAATTATTTAATAATATAGTTTGTAAGTTATTTATTTAATTTATTATTATATAACTATAATATATTTATATAAAATTTAAATTAACTAAATTCATTATTTAATTAATAATATAGCTGGTAAGCATTTAATATATTTATATAATATTTGCATGTATTAAATTTATATTAATTAAATCCTTTATTTTAAATAATATAGGCTGTAAGTTATTTATTTAATTCTATTGTTATATATTTATAATATATATAAACTAATTAAATTCTTTAATTAAACAATATAGGGAGTGAGTTATTTATTTAAATTTATAATTATATTATTATATTATATAGTAAATTAAACTAACTAAATCCATATCATTATTTAAAAAATTATTTAATAACTGATAATATAGTTTGTAAGTTATTCATTTAATTTATTATTATACATTTATATATAATATTGATATAATTTAAGCTAATAAATTCTTTATTTAATTTGGTAATATAGTTTGTAAGTTATATTTAATTAACTCTTAAACAAAATATTTATTTATAATTTAAACTTACTAAATTATTTATTTAAAAAAATTATTTATAATATAGTAAGTAAGTTATTTTAATGCCATTATTACATAATTATGTAATATTTATAAACAATTTAAACTAAAAAAATCTTTTATTTGAAAAATTATTTGGTAATTTCTTTAGTTGGTAAGTTATAAGATATTGATATAGGTTGTTGTAAGTTGTTATCTGATTTATTTTATATATTTATATCATACTAACTAAATTTTTAATAATGTAGTGTATTGTAAGTTTATTTGTTTTTGTGATTTTATTATTATTATTTATTAGTATAATTCAAATTAACTAAATTTTTTATTAAAAAATTATTTAATAATATAGCAATTAGTAAGTTATTTAATTTTATTATTCATATTGTTTATAATATATTTACATATAATTTACACTAACAAAATTCTTTGTTTAAAAAATAATTTGGTAATTTTATTTAGTTCGTAAGTTATAAATTATTTACTTAATTCTATTATTAGTTTCAATATTTTTAAACAAACTAAATTCTTTATTTAATTTAATAATATAGTTTGTAAGTTATTTAAGTTTATTTAATATTTACACAAAATTTAAACTGACTAAATTCTTTAATTAAAAAATCATTTAAATTATATAGTTTGTAAGTTATTTATTTAATTTTATTATTATATATATTTGTATAATTTGTACTAATTAAATTCTATTTGAAAAAATTTTTAATCACATAGCTAGTAAGTTATTTATTTTAATTTTATTATTATATATTTGTAATATATTTAATCTAACTAAATTCTTTATTTAATAATATAGTTTGTAAGTTGTTTATTTATTTCTATTATTGCATAATTATAATATATTTTAATATATATAATTTAAATGAACTAAATTCTTAATTTAATTTAATAATATAGATTGTAAGTTATTTATTTTACTCTATTATTAATTATGTTTACATATAATTTAAACTAACTAAGTCTTAATTATTTTTATAATAATATAGATTGTAAGTTATTAATTTAATACTATTAATATATATTTGTGAATATTCGTGTATAATTTAAATTAACTAAATTTTTATTTAAAAATAATTTGAAATAGTCTGTAAGTTGTTTATTTAATTCTATTATAATATATTTACATATAATTAAAACTAACTAAATTCTTTATTTTAAAATTATTTAATAATATAGTTTGTAAGTTGTTTATATAATTCTATTCTTACATAATTACAATATCTTTACATATAATTTAAACAAACTAAATTCTTTAATTTATTTAATAATATAGATTGTAAGTTTTCCATTATTACATATTTATATAATATTGTAATTTATATAATTTAAACTAACTAAAATTTTTATTTAAAAAATTACTTTATAATATAGTTGGTAAGTTATTATTTAATTCTATTATACATTTATAAAATACTCATATTATTTAAACTGACTTTTATTTAAAAAATTATTTAATAATGTAGTTTGTAAGTTATTTATTCATCAATTTTATTATTACATTTTTATATGATATTCACATATAATTTAAACCAACTAAATTCTTTATTTTTGTAATTTCTTATAGTTAGTAAGTTATTTATTTAATTCTATTATTGCATAATTATATATAATTTAAAACAACTAAATTATTTATCTTAAAAACATTATTTAACAATATAGAGAGTAAGTCATTAATTTAATTTATTACTACATATTTATATAATATTTACACTAAATTATTTATCTTAAAAAATTATTTAACAATATAGAGGGTAAGCCATTAATTTAATTTTATTATTACATATTTATATAATATTTACACTAAATTCTTTATTTAAAAAATTATTTAATAATCTAGAATGTAAGTTATTTATTTAATTTTATTATGATATATTTATATAATATTTACATATAAGTTAAACTAAATTATTTTATAACATATAGGGAGTAAGTTATTTATTTGATTTCATTATTACATATTTATATTATATTTGCATATAATATTATAATTTAATTAAATTTTAAAAATTAATTAAATAATATAGCTTGTAAGTTATTTAATTAATTCTATTATTATGTATTTATATTTACATATAAACTAACTAAATTCTTTATTTATAAAAATTATTTAATGAATAGTTAGTAAGTTGTTAATTTATTTTAATTAATTTTATTATTACTTATTTATTTAATATTTATATATAATTTAAACTAAACTATTTTTTTTATAAAAAATTAATTAATAATATAGTTCGTAAGCTATTTAATTCTATTTACAGATATTTATATACAGCATATATAATTTAAACTAAATAAATTCTTTTATTTATAAAATTATTTGATGAATAGTTAGTAAGTTGTTTAATTCTATTATTGCATATTTATAATATATTTATATATTTTAGACTAACAAATTTATTAATTATTTTTTAAAAAAAACTATTTAATAATATAGTTCGTAAGTTGTTAATTTAATTATTATTGCTTATTTATTCAATATTTATGTATAATTTAACTAAATGAATTCTTTATTTAAAAATTATGAATGACTTATTTTAGTTGGTAAGTTATAAGTTATTTATTTAATTCTATTATTATATATTTACAATGTATATTTAATTTATACTAAATTCATCTAAAAATTACTTACTAATAATATTAGGGACTGGTAAGTTATTTAATTCTATTATTACATATTATTTATTTATAATAAATTTATAAATAATTTAAACTAACTAAATTCTTTGTTTAAAAAACTATTTGGTAATTTCATTTTAGCGTGTAAGTTATAAGTTATTTATTAATGATTCAGTCTATTATTATACATAATTTAAACTTACTAAATTCTTTATTTTGGTGATTTATTTTAGTTGGTAAGTTATTTATTTAATTATTTAATTCTATTATTATCAGTGTATGAAATCTATTTGTGGAATTTGTAGAGTGCACATTACGCAACTTTCCGTTTAGAATTTAAAAATATTAACATATCTGTGCACAAAATCAAATTTATTTTCCACAAATTGTATTGCAACTTTTTCTTATATGCAATAAGTATTTTACTTGAATTTCATATGCTGATTATTATATATTTATAATATATTTGTACATAATTTAAACTGACTAAATTTTTTATTTAAAAATTTATTTAATAACCTAGAATGTAAGTTATTTATTTAATTTTATTATCATATATTTATAATATATTTACTAAATTCTTTATCTAAAAAAAATTATTTAATAATATAGATTGTAAGTTATTCAACTTTTTATTACATATTTATATATATAGCAATTTGACTAAGTGAGTTAATTCTTAGTTATTTGGTAATTTTTTTAGATGGCAAGTTATAATTTATTTTTTAGTTTCTATTATTATATATATAATATATTTATATATAATTCAAACTAATTAAAGTCTTTATTTAAAAAATAATTTAATAATATAGTTTGTAGGTTATTTATTTGATTTTATTATTATATATTTATATTTTCATCTGATTTAAGCTAACTAAATTCTTTATTTAAAATTTATTTGGTAATTCCTTTTTTTAGATGGTAAGTTATAAGTTATTTATTTAATTATATTATTATATGTCTATGATAATTTAAATTAATTATTAAAAAATTATTTAATAATACAGATAGTAAGTTATTTATTTAATTTTATTATTATATTATATTTGCGTATAATTTGTTAACTAAATTCTCTATTTGAAAAAAATTATTAGGATGTAAGTTATTTATTTAATTTTATTATTGTTTATTTATATAATATTTCCTCAATATAATTCAAATTAACTAAATTTTTTACTCAAAAAATTATTTAATAATATAGGGCGTTGTAAGTTATCATTTGATTTTATTATTATATTTCTGTATAATTTAACTAATAATTTTTATTTAAAAAATTATTTAATAACATAGCATCTTGTAAGTTATTATTTTATTTTATTATTATTTATTTATATCATTCAAATTAATTAAACTTTTATTTAAAAATTATTTAATAATACAGATAGCAGTAAGTTATTATTTGACTTTATTATTACATATTTATATATTATTTATATAAGCCAAAGCTAACTAAATTTTTAATAATATAGAGTATAGTAAGTTGTTATTTGATTTTATTATATATTTATATCAGATAATATACTGTATATATAATTAGAGCTAACTATATTCCTCGTTTAAAAATAATTGTTAGAGTGTAAGTTATTTATTTCTACTATTATTACATACTGTATTTCTATTATGTTCACATATAGTTTAAACTAACTAAATGCCTTATTTAAAAAAAAAATTATTAGGGTGTAAGTTATTTATTTAATTTTATTGTTATATATTTATATAATGTTTATATAATTTAAACTACTACTAAACTCTTTATTTAAAAAATTATTAAATAATATAGCATGTAAGTAATTAGTTATTTCTTTTGGTATATATATTTATAAATTTATTTTAGCTATAATTTTAGTTAACTGAAATTTTTATTTGAAAAAACATCTGTTATTTTAGTTGGTAAGTTATTAAATATAGGTTATTCTATATATATGTACAAAAGCTAAATTTATATTTTATTAAATCCCTGTTTAAACTTTAGAGTAAGTATTAATATTAATTTTTTCTAATCATAAACTTTGATAATTAACTTTAATATAATTTTAATTATTTAAATTTATAGATTTGGAAGAAGCGGAGAAATGATTTTGGATAGATTTATTTATGATAGAAATTTAAAATGGATTCCTTATGATAAATTTAAAAATATTAAATATTTTGATAAGGGAGGATTTAGTGTTATATACAAAGCTAATTGGTTAAATAATGAAAATAAAGAAATAATTTTTAAATGTTATAATAATTTAAGTGAAAATTTAAATGAATTCTTAAATGAAGTATGAATAGCATATTATTTACTTATTTTTAATTTAAATTATAATTTATTAATACTAATATTATATTATTATCTTTTATAGTGGGAATATCATAAACGTTGTTTATATTCAACTGATATTATTAAATTTTATGGATTTACAAGAAATCCAGATACTTTGAATTATATGGTGGTAATAGATTATGCGAACAAAGGTAATTTGAGAGGAAATTTAACAAAAATAATCAAAACAAATTGGAAACAAAAATTACATAAGTTATACGAAATTATTTCTGGGCTTAATAGAATACATGAACAAGATCTTATTCATTGTGATTTTCATGATGGTAATATTTTAATTCATGTGGAAAGTGATAAAGATAAAATTTTTATTAGTGATTTAGGATTATGTCGACCTGTAAAATCATTTTTGAAAAAAGATGATATTTATGGTGTTATACCATTTATGGCACCTGAAATTTTAAGAGGCAAATCTTATACTCCAGCTAGTGATATATATAGTTTTTCTATGATTATGTGGGAATTTACATCCGGAGTACCACCATTCAATGATAGAGCACATGATATTCAACTTAGTATAAGTATTTGTAAAGGTGAACGTCCTGAAATTATCGAAAATACCCCACAATGTTACGTAGATTTGATGAAAATGTGTTGGGATAAAGATCCATTAAAAAGGCCATCTTCTAGAGAAGTTTTAAATATTATTGGAGGATGGATTTTTTTTCCTGATAATGGTATAATGAATAAAGGATTAAAATCTAACGTTATGGAATTTATAAATGCACCAATTGGGCCTAACAATCTCGCTACTGAATCTCATCCACAAGTATATTATATAAGTCGCTTACTTAATTTCAGTAGTAAAGAATTGAACGAAACTCTTAAAAGTAAAGATTTACAAGCATATTATGCAAGTCAATCTACTAGTG
The DNA here is from genome assembly GCA_003833135.1 of Oehlia diaphana. Lineage (NCBI taxonomy): Eukaryota > Fungi > Glomeromycota > Glomeromycetes > Glomerales > Glomeraceae > Oehlia > Oehlia diaphana. The sequence continues at coordinate 1,821 of QZLH01000170.1, read as the reverse complement.
GAAAAGTGAATGAAATACCAGTTAGTGAAGATTTAGATGATTGTATAATTATAGAAATAAATGATTAGGTAAGTGATATATACAATAAAAGTAATTTTGCAAATTATTTATGTGGAATTAATTTTATTTATTTAATTATTCAGATTTAAAACTAAAACAAATAAAATTTAACTAATTATTTGTGTTTTTTTTTAAAAAAAAATCTATATTTTTTGATGCAAAACTTTGATTTTTGATTCAATTCTTTTTTGATTTATTTAGACACTAAGCATAGAGTAGTAAAATATTTACAAGTTTCTTGGTTTGTAATTTAAACAATTCCTTTATTTTATAGCTTATCCAGATATTAAATATATTATTCTCTTTTATTTATTTTTTTTAAAATTATTTAAACACTAAAGCTAGAGTAGTAAATATTTTACAAGTTTCTTAGTTTGTAATTTAAATAAATCTTTTTTTTTGTAACTTATTCAATTATTAAATATAAACATTTCCAATATGTGAAATCAATCTTTTATACTAATTAAAATTTTATTAAGCTCAAAATTTCTAAATCAAGTAAAAACTTCTCTTGAATTCATAAATTATGACAATTTAACTAGAGATGGGAATAAATTTATCATTTTGGTTTCGGTTCTACGAGCCAGAGCGATAGGACTGACTCCAAAAATCACTTTAGAACGGAGTTTAGAACTGAACTGAACTGATTGAGCCAGTTCTGATATTATAAATTTTACTGGTAAAAATTATTAACTTTTAAAAATTATCTAAAATAAATTAACCTGATTATTCGTAAAGTTTGTTTAAATTTTATTATTTTAATTATTTTAAAAACTTTTTTATATTGTTAATAATTTACATTATTAATAGTGTTATTAATTGTTATTGTTTTATTGTTTACCATTGCAATTTGGTATTTGTCACTGATTTAAGCAAAAAAGAATCAAAGAAAAAACAATGCTTATTTAATATAGCGTAGAATTTGTTGCATTATCTGAAAATTCAATTCGGATTTGGCTGCATTGTACAATGAGTGATTAGAAATTGACGACGACTTACCAGCAATGATGATACGATTGGCGTCAAAGTCACGTGACGGTAACAGAAATACTAACGAATAGTTTAAGATAAACGCGAAATTTAAAGTGTATGGGTGAAAATTAAAGTGTATGCTTTATTTAAATAAAACAATAAGAAATGTACAACAAATAATAAAATCAAATGCCAATTGAACAATATTTCACGATCTGACAATATTATACGTAACCAAAAATTCCATCCATTTTCGCATCGTTTAGCGAGTTTTTATATATTGATTTTTTGGTGGGTATAACTTATACTTAGTGTAAATTATACTAAGTATAAGTTATCCAAAGTATGTTATACTAAAAAATTGCCGACCAAGCCGAGTTTCGTGTCAAATGATCTGCGCAACAATACCAATATGCCAGCGTTCATGAAGTATCTTAATTTTTTATAAACCTAACGAGAGGCTACAAAGACTATTTAAATTACGAATTAAAATCATTGGAGAATCATTGTTGATTTTTTTATTTTATTAAAACTCAAGGTAATTCTACCAAAGAAAAAATAAGTAAAAAGACTATAACTCTATCTCCTCCGCTAAGGAAAAGGCCAAAGATAATAGCTTAAGACGAAATGATACCCATTGCATGTCAGATGAGACCAATTTGGGCCAATATTTTTATATTTTCGCAAATTATCGTCATCCCTTATAAAAATCTGAACCTTACGTTGAATCTCCTGATACTTTCCAAGTTACGATAAAAAATTCTTTTACTCATTATATATACTAGTAAT